>QANT01005429.1:0-37678 GCA_003254885.1 Purshia tridentata
CATTTCCGTTTAATTTCTGTCGAAATTTAAAATTTCGGGAAATTTCCGTTTAAATTTCCGTCGAAATTTCCATCGAAAATTTCCACAGAACCAAAATTTAACTCCTTGCATGCCATGAATAATATATAATATAATATTACTATTAATGCATGAGTGTTATGCAAAATTTCCTCAGTTTAAATCTCATAATATGGATAGCTATTAACTCAATTATAGAACAATCAGACCGCATGTCCCATACCATGTAATTTACCACTGTGGTCCCGATCACTCTATAATATGGGTTAACAGTACTATATATATTGAAGTATAAATTACATTGCAATATGTCTTCACTTTAACCATAGTTAAGTGCAAGACATCCTAACTTTAATCGCAATCGAAGGTCCCAAATGCTCTTTGGAGTTTAGATCGTTTTATTAGTCTCCGCTGAATGGACTTCTCTTCCCACACACACTAACTATGAATTACAAAATTTAAATCTTAATCCCTACTCATCACCATCCCATTTCAATAAATCATGATTCACGTTCAAATACATGCACTTACAGATATATGCATATATATATATATATATATAATTATCTAATTCATATTAAAATAAGATAATTCAGATAAGTCATGTAATTCACGTATTAGCACGCACGTATTAGTTCTCAACAAAAATTCAATAAAATCATATCACAAGTCAAGGTTCCCCAGATCCTTCTACCTCGAACTTGCTCTTAAATGTCACCCACTGGAAAAAGAGAAGAAGGAAAATCAGTTGTAACTCTTCGAGGGGTCACGGCCTCCCAAACAACCGTAGTTGAAACAAAATACTTATCTGCTCTTCTCATTGATAATTATCTCTTAAATACAATAAAACTCTAACTGGGAAAGAGATAACATCAGGGAAAGTGCCAAGCACGTTGGACCAACTAATGCCTAAAAATAAGGAACAACTAATAGAAAAAAAGGGGAAAATAATTAAAGATACTTGACTAAGTCAGAGGTACTGTAACAACTCCCTCCTCCTTAAGACAGAACCTCATCCTCGAGGTTGAAATCTGGAAAACGAAGACAGAACTCATCGCGAAATTCCTAAGAGGCCTCTGCTGGTGACAACCCTTTCCAGTGAACCAAAACTTGGGGCTAGCCTTTATGAACTCGAGTATCTAACAGAGCTTGAGGCGAGAGAACACATTGGGCTGTGCTATGCATTGCTGGAAGAGCGGGGAAAGCTACATGTCCCATACCAAGCTGTTTTTTAAGCACAAAAACATGAAAAACAGGATGTAAACGTGATGCAGCAGGCAGATTAAGTTTATAAGCAACTAGACCAATCTGCTGAACCACTTCAAAGGGGCCATAATATTTAGCTGCAAGTTTTTGATTATGCTGTAAAGCAAGGGTCGACTGACGGTAAGGCTGCAGCTTCAAATATACCTTGTCCCCAACTTCAAATGTCCGCTCCTTATGCTTAGAATCATAAATGAGTTTCATGCGTTCTTAGGCTTTGACAATATTGGCGCGGACTTCCTGGAGAATTTGGTCACGAACCATAAGATCTTGCTCGACAGCAGCAACTTTTGCAATTCTAGGAATGTAACTTAATAAACGCGGGGGGGGGGGGGNGGGGGGGGGGGGGTGCGACCATATACCACCTCAAATGGTGATTTGCGGATAGTGGAGTGCCAGCTAGTATTATAACAATATTCTGCCCAAGATAACCAGCGTACCCATTCTCGTGGTCTGGCACTGGTGAAGCAGCGGAGATACATTTCCAACGTACAATTTACCACTTCACTTTGGCCATCAGTTTGAGGATGATAGCTGGAACTGAAGTTAAAGGAAGTGCCGTTCAACTTGAACAACTCCCTCCAAAAAGCACTTGTGAAAGTGGGATCCCGATCACAGACAATAGACTTAGGTAGACCATGAAGTTTAAAAACATTGTCAAAGAACAACTTAGCCACGCTCACAGCGGTATAATTGTGGGAGAGGTGTAAGAAATGGGCATATTTAGATAACCGATCCACAACTACAAAAATATTAGTCTTACCATTAGAAGGAGGCAAGCCCTTGACAAAATCCATGGAAATGTCGTCCCAAATTTTCATGGGAATGGGGAGAGGTTGAAGTAAACCGGCGGGAGCTATGTGTTCCCCTTTGAGGCGCTGGCAGGTGTCATAGCCTCGAATAAATTCTTTCACTTGCTTTCGCATCTCCTTCCAATAAAAATTGGCCTTGATTCGCTGAAGGGTTTTGACATAGCCCTCATGGGTACTGCCATGAAACTCTTGTATAATGGCGGTTGTCAATTGGGAGTCTGGGGCAAGATAAATGCGATCCTTAAAAAAAATAATGCCATTTATAAGCTTCCAGGGCCCAACTGCTTCCCCCAACTGAATGTTGTCGTGTAGCTGCTTCATAAGGGAATTGGTAGAAACCTCATCATGGATTGCATCCAACCAATGAGGGACCAACTGCGTGAAGGAGAAACATTGTGTCTTTTCTGTAGCATCCTCTTGTCGTCGAGACAAGGCATCAGCCACAATGTTTTCTCCACCCTTTTTGTATTCAATAGTGAAGTCATAACCCATGAGTTTGTGTAGCCACCGTTGTTGAGCGACCATTGTAATTTTTTGAGACCACAAATGTTTCAAGCTTTGATGATCAGTTCGCACCAAGAACTTGCGCCCCAACAAATATGGCCTCCATTTTTGGACAGCTAAAACCAGAGCCAATATTTCTTTCTCATATGTGGACAGTATGAGGTTTTTCCCATGAAGGGCAGCGCTAAAGAAAGCAAGAGGCCAGTCTTGGAGTAAGACTGCACCAATACCTCGACCGGAGGCATCACATTCAACAATGAATGGCTTAGAAAAATCCGGTAAAGCAAGAACAAGAGCTTGAGTCATGGCCTGTTTGAGTTGAGAAAAAGCAATTTCTGCAGCAGGACTCCAAGAAAATGAATTTTTCTTTAACATGTGAGTAAGGGGTGCTGCAATTTTGCCATAATGCTCAATAAACTTCCTGTAATAACCTGTGAGGCCAAGAAATCCTCTCAGTGTCTTAGGAGTAGTTGGCTTAGACCATGTCACCATGGCCTCAATTTTGGAAGGATCTACTGCGACACCTTGACAAGAAAGGACGTGCCCGAGGTACTGCACCTCCTGTTGCCCAAATTGACATTTTTTGAGATTCACTTGAAGCTTGTTAGCTTGCAGTATTTTGAAAACCTACTTCAAATGGTGAAGGTGAGCATCCCAATCTTGACTGAAAATTAAGATATCATCAAAAAACACCAACACAAACTTTCTTAAGAAGGGCCGGAATACCTTATTCATTAGAGCTTGGAATGTGGATGGGGCGTTTGTGAGACCGAAAGGAATCACCAAAAATTCGTAGTGGCCCTGATGTGTGCGAAAGGCTGTTTTAGCAATGTCTTCACAGTGCATTCGCACTTGATGGTACCCAGAGCGGAGATCAAGTTTAGTGAAAAATGTAGCTCCCTCCAATTCATCCTATAGTTCATCAATGACCGGAATTGGAAATTTGTCCTTTATTGTGATCTTGTTGAGTGCTCGATAATCAACACACATTCGCTAGGTTCCGTCTTGCTTCCTGACTAACAACACCGGGGAGGAGTATGGACTATTGCTTGGGCAAATTACTCCAGCATCTAGCATCTCCTTAACAAGCTTTTTTATTTCTGTTTTCTGAAAATGAGGGTACCGATAGGGTCGTGCTGCTACTAGTCCCTGCCCCGATAATAAGGGAATGCAGTGGTCCTGAGAACGTTGAGGTGGTAATTGGCGTGGCTTCTCCAATACCTTTGGAAAAGACTGTAATAAATGCTTGATCGAGAGTGGTATCACGTTGTCTTGTTCTTGAGTATTCTCACCAGTCAAGACTTGTAGTAGCACACCTTGTTGTGGTTTCTTTGTCAAATGAGTTGTGGCTACAACTTTGTGGGCTGCTTGATTAATCCCTTGCAATAAAATTTTTTTAACACCCCACTGAAACTGCATAAATAATTTCTCAAAATCCCAGTGAATTGTGCCCAGTGTCCGCAACCATTGAGTGCTGAGAACTATGTCAAATCCTTCCAAAGGAAGAATAAAAAAATCAATCAAGAATGTCACCTTTTGGAGCTTCAAAGGTACCTGAGAACTCATTCCTGGACTAAGCAACTTTTCTCCTAAAGCCATCATGACATTCATCTTGCCTTGAGTGGTAGGGTTGATATGCACTTGTTGGCCCATTTGAGAGCTGATAAAGTTATGAGAGCTGCCTGAATCAATCAATACCATGACTGAATGACCTTTTAAACCACCCCATAGTCGCATAGTCTTTGGTGCTTGACTACCAGCCATAGCATGCAGAGAGATTTCAGCTGCTGATTCCTCAATATTCTCTAGCTCCATTTCAACATCATCTTCGCTTTCCTCCCAACATGCTTCAATACTAAATAGCTTGGAACAAAGATGGCCTAGGCTGTATTTATCATTGCAGTGGAAGCATAACCCCTTCCTTCTTTGTTCACTTAGCTCCTCAGGCGTCATCTTTTTCACCGTTGGCATGCTGGCATTGTTGTTGGTGAACGACACGGGGGCTGTTCGCAGTCCATTGTTGGGGCGGTTGGGTGGAGTGGTGGTTTTCCTGTGGGCTGAATCTCGAGCTTCATATAATTTAGCTAATCCAATAGCCATGGTGAGTGATGTAGGATAGTGCGCTTGCACATCTGTTCTGATATTGTCCCTTAACCCCATAATGAAGCAAGTGACTTTCCTATCTTGTGTCAGAGCGCCCACCTTAGCCAAGAGTCGTTCAAATCTTCCTTGATAATCAACCACTATAGTCAATTGTCGAAGCCGTATAAGTGCACTGAACGGGTCTTCGAATTGATTGGGACCAAATCGAGCATAAATCCCTCTCCTGAAATCTTCCCAGGTGACATAAATAACCTCTTGTTCTAGAGTTTGAAACCATAGTTGCGCATCGCCCTCCAAGTAGAATGAGGCTAGGGGAACCTTGTCTGACTCCCCAATTTCATGTAAAGCAAAATATTTTTCTGCCTTGCACACCCAATTGGTGGGATCATCTCGCCCATCATAACGAGGAAAATCCAACTTAAGTGTCCTAGGAATGAAACTGTTGAAGGTACCACCTCCTAAATTAATTCCGAACCGTCCACCNATTGGGTACAAGGGCTCGGGTTTGGGATTAAACTCTTGAGTGTAATTTTTGTACAAGGTTATTTCTCTCATGGTGAAGGAAACTCTTCGTGGACGTAGGCAGGATTTTGCCGAACCACGTTAAATTCTTGGTGCTCTCGTGTTTTCTTTTATTGGCTTGTGTATTTTATTCTTCCATCACATATTTGTCGTGGCGAGGGGATTTATTCCCAACATCACGGCCTCCCAAACAATCGAAGTTGAAACAAATTACTTCTCTGCCTTTTTTATTGATAATGATCTCTTAAATACAATAGAACTCTAACTGAGAAGGAAGCAACATCAGGGAAAGTGCCAAGCACGTGGGATCAACTAATGCCTAGAAATAAGGAGAAAAAACAGGGGAAAATAAGGTAAAATAATTTAAGATACTTGACTAAGTCAGAGGTATCGTAACACAGTATAACTGAATATGTTGAGAGAGGGTAAAGGATAGGTCCAGTTCTTGTTAACTATTTGAGTTTTAAAGTGCATCTCTCTCATTTGACCACATCTTAGATCGTAAAAGAATATGCTATCTTTGCTGCTCCAAGTGTCATCTTTAAGAAATATACCATGCTCCCAAGCATCTATAAAACAAGTAGAAGGCTCCCATTTAAAATAATCAGGACACATATTGACATTTATGATGTAATCTCGTGCCCACTCTTTCTTATCATAATTTTTCAACGCCCAAATCTCAATTTGGGATATTGAAGCATCAACTATGGCCAAAGATCCTCTCAGATTAAGCAAGTGAAGCATACTATTGGGCGGGAAGTTTGGATGACGAGTCCATATGAACTCCTCTTTCTTGAAGTCGAAGGTAAGTATTAGGGTTGCAGAGTAAGAGGCAAAAGAACTAATCAACCAATGCATGTCTCCGTATGCAAAAACGCTGCGATTGGGAAACACTAAATTACAAGAGGGTTTTGAGGGTATCAGTCGCCATAAGCTTGAGCCAAGTACAAGAATCTGGGTCACCATACACATGTTTGCCAGTATGGAAACACGAACAACCTTGAAGGTGTTAGTTACATCATCAAATCCCATTCCATACCACCACTCATACTTGCTGTCATGACCTTCAACTTTACTTGGTGGGAGTCTTAGAACTTCTCCCTTAAGAGGGTTGAATAGAAGGGCAGGATCTCCCAGTTTTTGTGTGTCTACAAAGCAAAACAAGCCACAAGCAACAAACTCTGCCTTGAATCTACGCTCAATGAACAAAATCTTTGAGACCAATTCATCATCTGAATCATCTGAACTATATGAACTATCTGAATCATCTGAACTATCTGAACTATCTGAATCATCTGAACTATCTGAACTATCTGAACTATCTGACCTGGCTTTCAGATCTGACCTAGCTTTACTATCTGGCTTGACATGATCCTCACCATATTTGAGTGCTTTCAAGGTCTTTAATTTGGAATCCGTGATGTTCTTGGTAAGAACCATAACTCGAGTCTGTAAACGCAGCGCAGCAACAAAAGGCGGGCTATTCATTAGGTTATACAATGTCTTAGAGACACATTGGACCTGCAAAACTGTTTTTGTGGGTAGTCTTGAAAAGACGTCGAGGAGGATTTCAATGGGGAGTGCCAGCAAATTTGAGCTCTTCCTGCGTATCTCCATTAGTCCTGTTACTTAATCAAACAAAAGACGATATCTATTTTGCACCTTCACTTTTGTTATATATCCAGAAGAATTCGATTTGATATAGGAAACGAAACCCAAATAGGAATAAGAAATTCCAACATCATGTAAACCCTACATTACTTGTGTTTCACGTTTCAACAGCAAAAAAAAGGGGGAACATAGTGAAACTCCGCAAAAAAAAAATTGGATTAAGAGAGATAGAGACGTAGGGAAAAAAATTCAGACTTTGCAGGCCCATATTGAAACTGGTTTTTTTTATTTTAGTTTTGGGACATAGGCCCGCCAGTACCCAAAATAAAAGGGGAACATGGCAGGACCCAAAAGTAAATTACTGCACCCTCAACCCTTCTTTTTTTTTTGGCATGCAAAAAAAAAAAAGAAGTATGTGGCAATAACAGGCTTTCGTCAATTTTATTTCAGGCAACAATTGCGATACATTAGCAACATGACATTTTAGCAATAAGGAGAAATTCGAGAAATATATATATTCTCTTATTAGATAATTTGACATGTTATAGGTGTGATTATCAATCTAAATGATTAATTAATTAATTAAATTTTTATTTTAAATGTACATTTGAAATTAATAGTTTGAAAACACTATATGTCAAATATTTACTAATACAACAATATCTTAAAATGGGGTTTTATGTATATTCAAGCTGAGAGTGATTCATCTGAGGCCGTAAGAGAGATGCTTGATGAGGGAGAGAGTTTTAGCAACTATGGAGCTCTAGTGTTTGAAGTTTATGACGCATAACGGGTCAGGCTTGGATACAAGGACAGATTAATGCAAGCTATTGGTCTCTGCATCAACCACAAGTTTATATGTGGGCCAAAATCTTGATTAGCATTTAAATTTCACCAAATTTAGGGGGATGTATTCAATTAGGATTTTAATGGATTTTTGTAGAGTTTTTAAAAGTCATTGACTTTTGCAGAGTTCATAGATTTTTAATGACTTTTACAGACTCCATATAAATTTTCACAGATTCTATATAAATCTTCATAGACTCCATATAAACCTTAATTCCAATTATTTTGAAAGATTTATATAACTCTTTAATGTTCTAATTCTATCAATTTTTGTTTCTATTAATTCTATTTTGAAAATGTACACTATTTAATACTCAAAAACAATTTTGGGTATTAGGTATTGGCTTTCATTGTCGTAGAAGGCCTTTAAAAGCCAAACTATCAATTATTGCTTCAACTAACAGTTTGACTAAAATATAGTTGTAATTAAACTTATACAAAAGACAAATTAGTAACAAATAAAAAATAATAATTTTTCTCATTCAATCACAGTTCAGAGATTATACTAGATTTATCATTATATATTATAATATATAATGTTGGGCTATAATTTTCTCTAAAAATAGGACCATAAATGGAAATACCACAAATATATATATATATATATAGCAAACACCATTATTTTGTAAGTGTAGGATCATTTCAAATAATTAGTTTATATATATATATATGTTTATGGAGAAGCAATCAGAGGGGCAATTTTTATTTTAGCTACGATTCATTAGTTTATTAGCTCCAATATGATTGCAATACAAAGCATTTTCTTTATTTTGATTACCATGTGATTTTCCAATTTTTTTTCTTTTTCTAAGAATGTGATTTTCAAATTTTCATTAAGCATAACTATAACTCTTTTATTTCTCCGTTAATAACTTATATACATATTTATATATATACTCTTGATTGAATTGTAGGTATGAATTATGAAAATACCAATGTTATAAAAAGTTAATGTTGATTAGGGGGTGGGCTTTGGTGCTAATAAAATATAAATACCATTTTTTGTTTTATATTTTATTAATTTTTGAAATAAAAATAAAAAATATATTTGAAATTCTTTGAAATTTGTAGGAGAAAAGGTGGAGAATTATTGACTTTGATATAACATAGTTTACACTCCAAAGTCCATGAAAGTCTATCAATTAATGAATTCTTTATAACTTAATGACTATTTGAATACTACATAACTTTTATAGATTTTTTAAAAGTCTTGATTGAATACTACCAGACTTTTTCAGATTCTTTAAAAGTCTTAATTGAATAATACTAGATTTTCATAGACTCTTTAAAAGTTTTGATTGAATACCATCTGACATTTAAATTCCACTAAAGTCATTTAAAATCCTAATTGAATACACCCTCCTTAGATAAACGAACCCAATTCTAAGGCAGGACTTCTTTCAATCGAGCCCAGAAACAAGGTTTTGCAAGTTCCATGCTTTTGTAGTTTCAAAGCACCTACTCTTATGATATTGTTGGATTTGTAAAGATTTTGTATCAGATGAGAAAGTGAGTCGTTAATAATATATTCCTCGTTGCACAAAACATTACTCATCAGATGGCTCTCTCAGTAGAAATTGATAATAAAAATTTGATTCTTCAAATTCAAGAACCTCTCATGATGTACAAGCGATCACATAAAACCAAACCTCAGAGAGAGAGAGAGGGAATAATAATTAAGCAAAATATCATAAGAGAAGTTCACAACTTCGCCGTGCACGAATTCTCTTCACCCCATTAAAGAAATTCCTCTCACCTTCCCCTGCAATTCTCAAACTATCATAATCTTTAAGAGAAATTAAGCTTCCAGCATAAGTGTATATATTGGGAAAGGGTGTAGGATGTGCCCAATTCTCGTTAACTATTGGAGTTCTAAAGTTTATATCTCTCATTTGGCCACATCTTAGATCGTAAAATAAAACAGTACCTGTGAGCCAATCATCATCTCTAAGAAATATGCCATGCTCCCAAGCACCGATAAAACAAGTAGGAGGCCGCCATGTAAAATGACAAACGTAACGATGCAAATGAGAAGGCGGAAATTGGACATTTATGTTGTAATCTTGCGCCCACTCTTTCTTATCATAATTTTTTAACACCCATATTCTCAGTTCGGATATTGAAGCTTCAACTATGGCCAAAGATCCTTGCAGATTAAGCAAGTGAAGCATACTATTGGGTAGGAAGTTGGGATGAGGAGTCCATATGAACTCCTCTTTCTTGAAGTTGAAGGTAAGTATTTGGGGTCCTTGGTTAGTTGCAGCTACGGTGGCTCCATAACAGGGACGAACCAATGATGTCCTATCAAACGAACCAATCAACCAATGCATGTCTCCATATGCAAAAACCATGTGCTTGTGCAAGCCTAAATCACAAGGAGGAACTGAGGGTATCTGTCGCCAGGAGCTTGTTCCCAAAACAAGAATTTGGGTCACCATGCAGTCCTCATTCATCCCGGAAACACGAACAATCTTGTAAGTGCTAGTTACATAATCGAATCCCATTCCATACCATTCAAACTTGCAGTCATGTCCTTCAACTTTACTTGGTGGGAGTCTTAGAACTTGTGCCTTTAGAGGGTTGAAAAGCAGGGCTGGATCTCCCAGTGTTTCTTTGTCTACAAAGCAAAACAAGCCGCAAGCAACAAACTCTGGCTTGAACCTACGCTCAATGGACAAAATATCTGATACCAATTCATCATCATCATCATCTGAATAATCATTATCATCGCCATCATCATCATATTTGAGTGCTTTCAGGGTCATTGATTTGGAGCCAAACCTGTTCCTAGTAAGAATCATAACTCGAGTCTCTAAACGCAGTGCAGCAGCGAGAGGGGGGCTATGCATTTGGTTACACAACGTCTTAGAGACACATAGGACCTGAAGAAGTGATTTTGTGGGCAGCCTTAAAAATATGTCGAGGAGGATTTCAATGGGGAGGTCTACCAACTTTAAGCTCTTGCAGTAGTGCTGTCTCTCCATCACTCCCTAATTAATCAAACAAAACAAGATTCAACAACTATTTTGCATACTATATAAATTAACATTCTTTGCTTGTGTTCTGCGGCCTACAGAATTTCAACAGCAACTAGCCCATGGAAACAAAAATTGGAAGAATCATGGCATTTTGGGCTGTGAACTAAAGAACTTGTAATTCAATAAACTAGAAAGAGTTATAATAACCAAATAAATTTTTTTATTCATAATGAAAGCAGAAATAAAAATGAAAATAATTTTGACTAGCAATATAGAATTCAGCTAATCTTCTTTATACCTGGGTTGTTAACTTGTTGTAGGCGTTTCAAACGTCGAAGAACAATTCTTCAAAAGCTGGCTCAACGTTTTGCTGCCAAATTAATGAACCCAATCTATGGGCTAGGGTTTTCTTGTTTTTGTATTGGGGTTCTTTCAAATTTCTTTGTATTGTTTTTATGTGTTATTTTGGAACATTGGTCTGCTCCACTTTTGTTGGGATTGAGAATGCTGGGCCTGTCTGGCTCTTTTGCATAAAAATCTTTGCTTTATGGGCCTTGCCTATGTACTGTCCTTGCATTGTATTTTCTCTCTGTTTTTTTTTTTTATTATTAATAAATTGTTGTTTATGAGATTCGAACTTAAAACTTATTCTGATTAAAGGATACGGGAAGTCACATGATTTTATGGTTACACACATCTTAACGGATAGAAGTCACACACAATCATTCTTAAGCATGCAAGGGCAGATGCCAAAAAGCGTCCTCATAAGGACAGATCAATGCAGAGTTTATATGTAGGCCAACATCTTGATTAGCATTAAACGACCAAACTTAGATAAATGAACCTTTTTCAGGCAGGCCTTCTATTCTCACCGACGAGCCAAATATGATGCCAGCTGCCAGCTACCAGCTGCCAGCTACCAGCTACCAGCTAATCCTATTGAATGATGCAGGTACACGTTAGTCATTGCTGTCATTCAAGTTCAACATTTCCTAAATCCTTCATCTTTCAAAGACACTAAACAAGGTCTACTCTACTGGAATCCAACTTGTTCTGAACAAGATTTGTTTATGACATTTGCAGAGAAAAGAAAGCTGGGGCCAGAAATTATATTACTGCTCTCAAGACTGAGGAACAATTGCCCTCCATGGTGGTTCTTCCAGAGGCTTCTGTTAGGACCAAAGAGGCAGCAGACTGGACAAGTACTCCAATTGCTTCTCCTGTATACCATACAAGATCATTTGCATGTGTCTGTGACAGTCTTATAGGTTAATGGTCTGTTAAAAAGAAGTGCTGCTTAGGTACGTGGTTTGTTGTGCAAGTCACAAACAAACAAAAAATAGGGTTGTGGGCTGTAATCTATTTTCTGCAGCTTGTTGGTACTGTTATGTTCATTGTATGTTTCAACTGTTAGTTTACTCTGCAACACAAGTAATGTAGCATTATGTCATTATACTCTTATCTTTACAAAGACCTTTTAACACAATCTCTTGCTAACTTTTCGATCCAGTTTAATAGAATCTGACTCAACATACTTGCCTGGATTTCAGGAAGCCTCTAGGGGGTCGACAAGCTGCATACAACAACTGCAATGCTTCAAAATGGGAGTGAATTACAGAGATGATGAGGTGGATGTGGCTGATATCTAGCAACTCAGACAATTTTACGTATGGTCAAGGATTTTTCTATGTATATGTACCTCTTCAATTCTTAGGTTTGATTGTACAAAGAAAATTAAGCAAATTAATGAACCAAGGAATTAATGGATGAGAAGTGAATGCCAGAAAAGGACTCAAATTCTCAAACAATATATAAAATTCCACTAATATGTAGCTAGCGAGACACAACACATAGAGCGATGGAAAGAGTTGCTGACCAAGCTAGCTGTAATCTAATTACGTTAATTTGTTTAACATAAAATGAATTTTAATAGAGATGGAAATTATAATCCAAGGGATTAGGAAATCATAAGGGAAACTTAGGCTACAGTCCATTTTATGAGTCCCTCTTAGATTAAGACCGGTAGTGATTTAGGATTTTTAATCAAGTCATTTTATGTCTCGAAAGATTTTTGTATTTCAAAATTGCCCATTTTATTATTAATATATTTTAAACAGATAATTAATAACATTTAAATTCACCTCCGGCAGCCACACCTTTCTCTCAATGAACAAATTGACTCTCCCCTCAGAAATCCACTGAATTTCTGCCAACCTTTAACACAAACATGAAAAAAGCGAAAACCCATAAGAAATCATTATGGTATGGCATGTTACCAAAAAGTCTGGCAGAAAATCCTCATCTTTAAATTTTCTTTAACAACTCAACTACCAAAATTGCCCTTAATTTTGAAACTTCTACAGCCTTTTTATTTGATTGTACAATGGAACTTCAAATTTGATCGTCATAAAATGACAGGCTATTTGCTCGCAGTAGAGACATGCATAATTAAAGTGGCTGACTTTGCAATGGCTAATTGATGCCTAATATTTCACAACACATCACCTACGGAATTCGAACATTCAATTCCATTCAAAAGCTGTGATAGTAAAACATTCATTGTTATGTAACCAGAAAGAGAAAAATGAAGCATTCAAAGTCTTCCCTTCAGTTGGGGTATATGATTAAATGGGGTCTTAGAGTACATTCTTAGTTCTAACCAAAAAAAAAAAAAAGGAATTCTTAGTTCTTATCACTTTAGTCTCTGGTCGATTGCTGATGGTGAGGCATAAAGTCTTATATTCTTCTCCCAAACTGTCCGAAAAGGTTGTGTGGTTTTCTAATGTACATTCTTGGCAACAAGGGACACCCAAAGCTTATAGTGAAAAGAGACTGACTAAGAAAACACTATACCACGAAGTGGAGAAAACTGAGAAAAACAAAGGGTCAAATTTCATCTTACTGACCCACAGTTTGGAGCAAAGCAAAAAAGATGCATGCTATGCATTCCTACTTGCAAAGGTTTTCAAAACCCATGTATTCATTATGGTTAATCTTCCAAACCATGTTTACTATGCCAACCCCACCTGACAAATTGAAACAAATGCCTCTCATAATTAAGGAATCAACACAACTTGAAATTTTCATATTGGGCAATGTCCAAACAAAATAGATAATGCTTACCTAGTGAGATTGCACTAACAAATATGGTAGAAGCTAGGATGAAGATGATTAGAGATGCCCTTCCAAATATTATTATCAGCTTTCTCACAATATGCTGTCCTACAAAGGCCGCAACAGTAGCCACAGCCATGAAGTAAAGAGCTGCAGAAAAAGATTGCATTACCTTTAAGTACATACAAAGTTAGATGAACCGTGGACTCTATGTCTAGAAACAAATTACCTTGCTCCATCTCTCTACTACAACTATCAAAAGGAGAAAAGAATGACAATTTGTAGAGAGTTATCTTGGCGTTGCAGGGATATAACTTACCATAAGGAACTGGAAAACGTTTTAGAAGGTAGTATTCTACAACAGACATGGATGAGGAGAACGTCATTGCAAAGGTGGCTGTGGCACTGGAGACCTGCAGCAAAATCATCAAGGAATTTTAGGTCAGACTAAATTGATAAATGGTTAATTCAAAAATTCTTACATCTTTATTGATGACCATGTTCATGTCGAGGAAAATCACAAACTTACCTGAGGGGGAATTCCCAGCTCCAAAAATAGGGGACCCATAATAAATCCTCCACCCAGTCCAAGCAACCCACCTACAATTCCAGCAATTACACCAAAGAGACAGTAGATAAACAGCTGGTGCACCCTCCAATCTGTCCCTTCCTCTCCCTTGGATGCTATCACTTTCTCTCCCTTGTACAGGCCAACTGCCTCATACAAAGATACACCGATGGCAACTGGGATCTGCAAAACATCGAAACAGTAAATCATTCCTGACTGTTCAAGTATTGAATGTTAACATGTGACATGCACAGAAACAAATATTCACACATACAGTAGTGGAAAACAGTGGAGGCTACATGTGTCCAATGTAGTACCTGTAATAAATTCACTACCCAATATGTTGTAGAACATTTAGTTGTGTGATTCTGTGAAAAGGAGATGAATAGTTACCAGTTAGCTCTGCAATGTCATTTAATCAGGGGAAATAGCAACAAAAAAATTTCTGATAAAATAAGTTAAAACAAGTATAACCTGGGCAATTTGCAGTGCAAGAAATGCAACCCAGACAAAAACCAGAAGTCCAAGCTCCTTCCAGTAAACATTCTCAATAATAGAGACCTGAAATGATAACAGCTTTAAAAACACAGTAAAAATGATAACAGCTTCTGGGGAAGAACTAACCTCTGCCTCCTTGGCTTCCTTTTGTGTGTCATTGCCTGGGCCACTTGGAAGAGGCTTGTATTCCACATCCGCACCAGCACCTGATTGACCAAGAAAATATATAGGCTGATTGCAGAAATCAACAAGAAGAAAGAATTTACACTATTTTTTACGACATAAGAGTGACAGTATGTCTACTCACCATTTGATTCCAAACGTTTAGCGGCCTCCTAAAATTCAGGAAAAGTGATGGTTAGAAATACATTTAGCAATGCATATGCATTTCAGGAGCACTTGGACCACATAAGATTGAAAGACTCATTGTTTTTAGTGTACATATTGCTATGGAGTCAGAAATTCCATTCCCAAAAAGAAGTGAATTTTGAATTTGGACATCACCGAATATGAAAATACCAAGGTGAGATGACATATTGTGATCCTTGAATTATCTTAAATTTTCAACAAAAATCAGAACTCTTCTAAAATCAATGAAAAATTATTATGATTTTAAGCTCAATAGAATGGCAGACTTCAATTTCTTTTTGGAGTGTACTCATATTCTATGCAAAAACTGTCAAAAATTTATAGCTTTACCTTCTTCAAAATGGTTTCCTTTTTCCATGTTTCCACACCCTTCGAGAATGCTTTTGTTGATGTGCCTGCAAACAACCAGAACAAGTGGTTGGGTTATTCAAGCATAATGCCTACCAAGTGGAACTTAAAAATGACCATTACCTATAAAGAGAACAATAAGCAAAATTGTGACCATCCAGTCAGCAAAGATCACATTGAAAGCCACTCCTATACTAATCCCCATCATGAGCATCGGTTGGATGAGTAATGCCAAATCATAATCAATAATGGGCATTTCAAGCGTGGGACGCTTAGCTTAAGATTATAGTAAACAGTTGATGCAGCTGCACCCATGATCATACCTGGTACAAAACAAACAGAATCTATGACTAGAATTTAAAGCTCATTCGCTGAAATTATCGTCAATAATTAACAAGGCCTTAGAATCTAAGTGTCATGCCGAGGAAGAAAAATCAGGCAACAGTGATCATGAGCTTTTTGCTATCAAACAGTCAAGTGGTTACAAAACTCTTTCAAAATACACCTTTTCTTACATTTTGATATAGCTGTTGCTGACTTGGGATCAAAACCAACAATTAGGCTACGCATAGGAACAAAAATGCCACCACCACCTACACTTCCAAATGCTGCTCCAGAGAACCCAATAAAACTACCCAAAACATTTGCCAACCAAATTTCATTTCCTGCAAACCAAAACTCACAAAAGACCATTATAAAAATCCCCTTAAAGTTAGTTTTCTACAATGAATAACATAAACATAACAGAGCCATTAGCAAGAAGTATTTAATTCAATATACTTTTGCTTAAACAACCCAATAAAATATATACTTCTGATTGCATCTATATAATGCGCTCTTGTCCAAAAGCTAATGAACCCATACACACAAATTAGGTACACTTAAATATTAGACACAAAATTCAATGAAACAAGCTATGTGGGATTACCGGCCAAACATGTTGATAACCAGAATTGTCAGATTGCCATAAGAAATTTACAGCTCTGAGAAGAAAATCGGAATCAGATCCCTCTGTTCCATTGAACCTTGAAGCTTCAAGTCTCAGGCCTCTCTCAGCCGAAACAAACACAAAAGCTAATGCAAAGTTGAGCATCACCATTGCCACGGATCTCAAGCCCTGCATTTTCGCTCCAAACACAGCCATGTCAAATTCCGAAACTCACCACCTTTTCTTCACAAGAAGCCCTCTCTCTCTTTTTCACAATGTCAAAACCGGCCAAATGAGGCTGTGTCGATAGAAGAAAGCTACCAGACTCGTGGGAATATTCTGTTTGTTTCCCGAGAAACCACGCGAGAAAAGACAAGCGAGAACGCTGAATTTCCGTATGCCTGTTTGTTAGGCCCTCCCAGCTCGCGCGGAACTCACTCAATTTTTGACTAGCGGAGGAAAAGATTGTGACCGCCAAAGCTGAGCGTTCAATTTAAAACGGAGAGATTTTTCCCGAGAAAGCAAGAAAGAATATGCGAGAAAAGGTTTAGGAGCTTTTAGCAGACAATGCCTGCTAGAAATAGAAAAAGGAGAGAGAGAAAAAAGCTCGGTCTCTCTCTCTTTCTTTTTTTGTTTCTGGGTTCCACTGATGTGTGACGAATGATGAAGTGGGTTCAATCTGAATCTGAAGAGAGAAATGAGAGAGTTCGGGCTTTACACGACACATTTGTAAAACGTGGTCGTTTGGATTCTTCTTCTTCTTTCTTTGTTTGGATTCAGCAATTCAGCTCAAGAACAGAGAGAGACTCAGAGAGAGATAGAGAGAGAGATGCAAATCGCAATTGGCTCATGACTATTTCGGTTTCTTCATTTGTGCGTCTCTGACACGTGCGAAAATGGTTGGACATGTTCTTTTGGAAAATTTTATAACTTTTTGGATAATCAGATGGGGATGAGTTAAAGCCTAAAGGGAAGGGACAACTGAATAAAGTGAAGGATAATTTCATTTCATTTGATTTATGGAGGTGAAAACTAGTGAAGATTTTTGGAACAAAGTATTGTGGGAAAGAAAAAGTGTGAACATCATATTAATGTTTATAATGAAATACATGTAATTTATACAATTAGAGTAAGGAATGCTGCACATATCTAAATCAAAAGAATTATGCAATTTATACAGTTCATAACTTGTTGAATACATGCATATTTGACAGAAGAAAAAGTTGAAAATTCATACCAACAAATAATGCCAGTCGAGTTATAAGTTTATAATTGTTTTGTTGAAACCAACCATAATTTGTGTGTTTTGTTGAATTGCACTTCAACCTTTTTCTATATACCTATTCGAGTATATTGTAATGATATGAGAGTTCATACAAATGCATGTGAATATATTTAGATGATTTATGACTATCTTTCTAAAACAAATCACTTTTTTCTATTTGCACTTTAACATTTCCCATGTTCTCGCTATAGCACATTCCAAAGACATGTTGTGACTTAGCTGTTTTTGGACTATTGTTATTAATTATTTTTGTCGACAGTAAAAAAATTTATGTTGAAATTAGTTAGTGACAATTAAACCATACTCTTCTTCAAAAAAACATATTAACACTTAAAATAACATTGATACAATGCCAATATTATTTATTATGACTCTTACAATCTTACATAGTACCATGAGTAGAAGACATCAATTTATCCTATTCGTTGTTTGTTGTACAAAAGATGTAAATGAGAAAAAGGTATGGCCTCTATTTTGATTTTTGAATATATGGCCTCAATTCTTCAATTTTGTTGATGGAAGATTTATGACAACTATACCCTTGAGTACAAGCAAGCCAAAAGGGACTGATGACTCAGACACCACGTGCATTCCTTTATGAATGCCATGGCAGAACACATCACGCAATTGGGGTCCAGTAAAAAGTGAATAATATTATAATATATAGTCATCTGGTCAGCTTTCAGCGCAGGGACAAAATAGGTCAACGTCACGTGGTTTGTCACAAACCATTAAAAACGTATCACTCAGACTTCAGAAGAAGAGCTCATATGCGCGCATGCGTTAATTCTGCTTCAGCCTTCAGCTTGCGGACTTGGGACACTCGTCAACGACGTCAAGTCATAATAAAATGGCCAAAACAGAAAAAAATAATAATAATAAAAAAACGCAATACAACTATGCAAGTCTTTCATGTCATGTGTTTGATTCAAAATTAACCACGTGAAAAGTGTTGAACTTGGGATCATATAATTTCACATCGAGATTTATAATAAGTGTTTTTTTTCTTTTTGTTGAGTGTTGACATCTAATTTAATAGGTGACGTGGCATGCTTAACTTTGGCCATGCTGGATAATTGCCGGCCATAATCTGTCATGAAGTTCATTAATGTGTTAAGAGGCGAGCTTTTTTAAGAAGTCCCATCTACCTTTCTTTAATGGGGTGGAATTAAAAAATCAATAATTTCCAATTGGGGATTTTATTTTTTCAATACAATCAACCACAAAAAAATGATCAACCCAATTAGGGTTTGTCATATGGTCGAAACAATTTATAGGAAATGTAAAAGGCAAAATGGCACTTTATTTTCTTCTTTATTAGTTAGTCATGATTTGTTTAAAATGGACCTTGTCGTCCACCATCATCAAATGTTCACCATTAAGTCCATATTTTAAATTATCCCCAATGCCTTCCCCCCACCCCACCCCAAAAACACAAAAAATACGTAATGAGTTCATACCACATCATATTTATCCAATTTTCACACTACTTTAACTTTATGTACAGCACAGTACAGACACGTGATGGTCATAAGCATGATTTTCTTTTTTTTTAATTATTTTTAATTTTAATGTAAAAGGGTAAAAGTTTCTAATAATCAAAGTGTCATAACCATCCCGTAGAAAAGAGTGAATGGACTCATGATTGAAGATCCACATTTTAGGTTAAGCTGTCATTAAAGTGTTTTATTAAAAGTAGTATCAAAGGCACCGACTATAATTCAAATTTTTTGAATTCTAATTAATGTAACAGTACTTTATTTATTCAACAAAAATAAAAACTATCATACTATTTTAGTGAACTAAATTTGAAAAAATATATTATTTATGGTGTAAATTTAATAGCAATGTAAGAAAACAGAAAGAGTAGTCTTTATGTCATAACCATCCCGTAGAAAAGAGTGAATGGAGTCATGATTGAAGATCCACATTTTAGGTTAAGCTGTCATTAAAGTGTTTTATTAAAAGTGGTATCAAAGACACCAACTATAATTCAAATTTTTTGAATTCTAATTAATGTAACAGTACTTTATTTGTTCAACAAAAATAAAAACTATCATGCTATTTTAGTGAACTAAATTTGAAAAAATATATTATTTATGGTGTAAATTCAATAGCAATGTAAGAAAACAGAAAGAGTAGTCTTTTATTTTTAACTTTTTTCCTAATGCTCTCATCTATTAAAAGTACGATTGATTGTGTTCTTGAATTTATTTGACATAATTAGATTCACTATATAAAAAATAAAACCCCAACCAAGCATCAATTTCTCCCAAATACTAGGGGACAATTGAAAGCTTTGACTATTATGCGTGGTTCATAGTCTCTCAAGCTTGATTGTTGTACATTTCAGACTAGATTTCACAACAATAAATGGTTCATATATGGTCCTTTACTCGCGTGGATGACTGTGTTTAACAAAACCTATATTCATTCTAGTTCTTTTATATGCAGGTGGGAACTGGGAATTACAAATTACAATAATAATTCGATATCAATTCATTTGCTCTGCTTCAATAGCTTCATTGATATCCATGGCGCCACTTGTGCTATGCTACTTGTGCTTTTCATCGCTGATCAAATTGGCATGTGATCGTCTCAACCTCTATTTCAACATGGGTCTGTCTTAAAATATATTAAAGCTAGCAAGCTAGCTCAGCTGGACCAATATATATAGATGCAATCATGAAAAGATAACAGCAAGTCAGCAATCATGTATGTATGTTAAACGTGAGGCATCCACGCATGCATGTTATGTTGGTGCGTCTTCTTTTTAAGGTTTTGTGCACATTCACAGCCTAACTGGATGGCACCACAAAGTCATACAAGGAGACAGCTACGTTGCTGTTTCTCAGAAAAGCGAGTATGCATTTCCACTCTGGTCATAATGTCCAATAAGCGTCGACATGTCGTTAGCTGGAGAAAGGTATAATGTTAATGTAAACGACAAGCGCTCAAGGTTGCATGTTGGTGGCCATTGGTCGATGAGTTTGCTGCAGACTCATTTGTGTCTGAAACGAATTATGAAGTATTGCTTCTGTGGTTTAGAATTTAAAACATGTTGTGGAATACTTGGTTTGATTATATTTTTTTATGGTTTTGTCTTGTTTTCTTTGTAAAGAAACTGACTATCAGCTATTCAAGAGTTTTTGGAACTTGGATTAGAGATCTGCAAACCAACTAGTTGAATTATATACTCTATATTCTGGTTTATCAAAATTTAAAAAGTTTCATGAAGCTTATAATTTTAGTGGCTAAGATAGTGGTATTGTTGGTTGTATTTGTGCAAGTATTGTGTTATATTTATCAAAAAATATAATGTTATTAGAGACAGGGCTTGTAGGTGTGTAGATTTTACTAAAAAGGGCCCCTAGAGTCCTCTGTCTTGCTTTCACAATCGTGAATGATGACAACGATAGTCCTGTCTTTTCAGTTTTCACTAATGTGTCGCTGCCTGGTCGGTCAATTAGTGTAGCACATAAAAGACTCCTATTGTTGCATGTTTAACTCACACACAATTACTTGGCCAAAAAAAAAACTCACACACAATTATAATCAAACCATCGAGACAATGAGGCAATGATGCATGCAAAGCCCACATACATTTTCACTACGACAATACTATTGCTTTATAATATGAAACTAGATATAATCCAAATATTCAAATAATCCAAATATTCCATAAGAGATGATTACTCTATTTCTTCTAATATACTAGCTAGCTAGTTCCTCCACCATGGACATGTTGTGGAAGTTTAAGAAAGTTTAGGAACCGGTGTCGGCCACTGTGGGAGCGCAATTGGGAAGAAGCAATCATAAATATTAAGATTACTCTCAAATTCAGCTAACTTCGACCACTCTCTTGTACAAATGTTGCACTTGACAACATCTCCATCGATATTTAGATACAAGATATCCTCATTATTCGGGTCAAAAGCTATCAGTGAAGCCTCCAATTCATCAAGATGCGGAATCATATATGGGTCCAGTGAATACTCCCTTGTGCGTTCCAGTTCTTCTTTCAACTCGTACACATATACAGTACGCGAGTTGGTGTCGATACTGCACATCCCTATATACCCTCCGCACACACCACGGCAATCAATTGTACTGAACAAAGTCTCGTCTCCACCTAGAGCTGGGTCATCAAATTTAAGGACACGGCATTTATAATAATCATTAACATCATCGCCGTGGCTACTGCTAGTACTAGTACGGTTGATGCTGTTGATCATGAACGGATCCAGCACAACAAGTCGGGGCAAACTGCATTCAACAATCCAATACAACAACCCATTGTAAGCAAAGCTAAAGTGGGGATTGAGATCCCGAAAACTTATTGGGCCCATTACAACTGACTCCCTCCATTTACCAGTTTCAGAACAAAACAACTCCAAATTTGATTTGAAGCAACCATGATTCTCATCATATTGATCAATAGGAAGAATTCTCACAACCAGGCACCGATACTCAGGATTAAGCTGGACGATATCTGATCCTTTCGAACCATCATCGTCTTGCTCATAGTTATAATAGGGGATATCACAGATGAATCCCACTGGTACCGGACGCTGCCATTTAGTGGGGGTAGGAGGAAGAGCAACCCATTGTGAGGTGTTTGGATTACAGATGTAGTAATCACTTTGATCTGACTCCCTTGCACAACACAAAACTAAGTCATTATACGTCCCTACCACAACTGGCTCTCGTTTCAAACCACGGACAGTCATGAGTCTTTTGAACACCGGAGACGACATTCTAGTAAAGATATCCTCCCCGTTGGGATTTATCAGAGCGCTTGGCGTTTGTTTATTGATTTGGAGATGCAGAAAACGACGAACAAAATAAGGATTGGAGATGAGAGTGTACCAACGCTTGGACACACAGCTGCATTGAAAAACCAATTTATAGCAAGGAAGTCGACAAAGGATTTCAACCAATACAACGTCAGGGAAGGCATCAATATTAATATTCATCATCAAAATTGATGATGACGATCGTCTTTTTGCTGATGGTGACGACGACGATGATGTTGTATCCGATATGTTTAAGTGATGAATATGATCGGAGGACGGTGGTTCAAGGGACAACTGGGATCTACTCCAACCTTTGTTAGCAGTATCACCTCTCATGATGGCAGAAACTTGGGAGAGAAGTAACTGATATCTAGCCTAGACTTCTTTCTCCAAAACAGCACAAGATACATATATATAGTAGAATGAATCCCACTAGAACTAGGAAACAAATCAGTTCCCACTAGAACTAGGAAACAAATCAATCCCCACTAGAACTAGGAAACAAATCAATCCCCACTAGAACTAGGAAACAAATCAATCCCCACAAGAACTAGGGACCCCAAATTCCCAATACAACTAAGAATCTCAATACACCTAAGAATTTATGGGATGTTTTCGTACCTGGCCACATTAGCAAGAATAAGCTCCAACTAGAACGGAAGCGGCCAAATTCCCACGAAGAAAGTCCCAATCGTCCAACAAAATATGCAGAAAATCTCAAAATTTCAACAAATCTAACAGAAACTCTCAATTTTTCAACAAATTTAGCTATATAGAATCATAGATCGAGCAAACAGTGAGGGACTCATAGGAGAGAGAGAGAGAGAGAGAGAGAACGGCATCAAAGAAGAAAGTGGAATGCCTGGTTTCGTAGGTCATTTGTGAGGGGGTAATTTCATCTTTCTTAACAACTCAAACGGTGCCGTTTTGTACCATCGGAAGAAAAAAGAAAAATAAACAACTGTAGTAAAACAAACTGTATCAGGGAAATTACTAAAGTATACACTGTATATTAGTGTCAGTCAAACTAAATTAAACTAAGAGGGGTGTATATAATCTAGAGTCTTATTAACTTTTTTTAAGTAATAAGTTTTTATAAAATTTAAAAAATTTTATTGATTTTTGCAACTCTACAGGAATCTATATAGACTTTTAATGAAATTTGTCATACTTTTTCCATAGAATTTAATAGACTTTTATGACTTTTAATTTTAAAGTTCTACAAAATAAATGATATGAAATCGAAAAAAAGCTTGTTGCAGTGTGAAATTGTTGCAATTACTTGCAGCAAAAATGGTTCTTTGGAATGAGTCGTGGGTATTAAGAAAATGGTAGTCTTGAAGTATAAAAGGAAACAATTGTGTTTGCAATAGCAGCAATACCCATTGCCATGGAGATTACTGACAGTGTGATAATATCATATATGCAACAGTATAAACAATGATGTTGCAGTGAGAGCTGAACATGTTTTGAAAAATGAGAGACGGAACTAAAGTTCTGGGTGAATTACTCTCTTGCTTCTTTCATGGACTTCAGCCTATAATTCGTTATTGCAATCTCAATTGGAGGGAGGGGGAAGCATCAAACATTCAAACCCATTACAATGATGAATGGCTTTAAAATTATATGAAAATTAGATAGAAAAAAAAAACTGGCAAAGTTTCTGTTATCCTAAACATGGAGCTGACAATATTATTTTCTTCCTCGATTCAAAAATCTGTTACAACAGTGAGGAGTCGCATAAATAGCCAAGATAGGCTTTAAAGGCATTTGGGGGCTTCCAACAGAAAAACGGTGTTTCATTTTTGTCCTGGAAAGTTTTTGGTTTGTCTGTGGCTTCTCTCTGTATTTCAACTTACTCCACCTTTTTACTTAATTTCTCCTCACTACCTTCTTGAGATTTTGCGCCAGTCTTTGACTCGTCAAACTCCAATAACTGCATCATACGATAGAGAGATCAACACCTCAATCAGAAAAGTATTTAAGAAGATAAATATACTTTGGCATTACGCTTATTGTAAAATGATATTTGCATTGTCGATTTGTTGCAGTTTTTTCATCTTTTCACCAGTGGATCAGGATAATGAAAACCTTGAACCAACTTGTGCTTTAGTTTTTTTTTCATTCTTTCCCTTGATAGCAAAACTTAAAGGCTTAAAGCCCCTCTTTAACATTGACTTCAAGAACAACATATTAAATATCATCAATATCCAAAAGAAGGATTTTCGAGTCATTGGCTCATATACCAGATCAAGGCAAATAATACCTTCCCTTTTAATTAAAAATAGAACCTAAGAACCCCTACAAGAACCAAAACCACCAGTATGGCGGATTGAATAAAATTATTTCCATTATTTTTGCTGCATGTACCAAGTATGATTATGTTAGTTACTGGATCATTTCCTAAGTAATTATTCACTATCACTATATGTAATTGCATAACCAAAACAAATCGCAGAAATGAGAATGCAAGCGTGTGCGAACTAACCGGTTTGACATCACCATTCCATAGGCAATGAGCAGCCAAAAATCCAATAACAGCTGGTACAATATACAACAGTGCAGGCTGTACACAGAGAGAAGAGGAAGAATCAGGTAATAAAATTAATTGAGATGCGCGTTGGGAAACCAAAGTTAACGTAGTGGAAAGAAAGCAGTCCATATAATATAATGGGAACTTCTACAGACATAAAGCCATCTATAAAGTGAGGGGATCATCCCCCGGCATGTACTAGGTGAAAATGAAAACATCAAACACAATTATGCAATACTCACCTGTGCTGCCTGAAACCAGTTCATTACAATAATTGTGAGGACCAAACCAGCTGTGTATCCCAAAAATGCACTCTTAAAATACTGGCCCTCTTTCCCTCTAGCTACATCAAATCGCAAAGCCAGCGCCACGAAAATACCTGAAAGGAAAATGAAACACCCAAGTGAGCACCAACTACCAAAGGAAGTGATTTGCTGAGGCTTTCTTCTTTATTAGATTAGTCTACATAATACGTGCTGGTTGGCAATGTATAATAAACACTCTTACAGTTCAAATTAACAGCTTGGCTGCTTAATCATAAAAAATAAAAAAAGTATATTTTCATGGCAATGAAAATGTATTTTAGGTCCACATAATCCAGAAACTCTAATAGAACTAATTTGATACCAAAATCACAAGTAACAAACCACAGCTAACTTTAATAAAACATCATGCAGTAGATAGTAGATAATAGCATGAAAGTTTAAAACTCACCAGGGATTACAATATCCCCAAGTCCAAGCATAGAAAATGGACGTGCAGAATCTGCTGTGGGGAACAACAGCTGCAGACAAATTAAACATGATTGCAATAAGAATATTAAAAGTTTATAACACATCATAAGACACCAATATCAACTGGAAAAAAAATCTAGATTAATATGGATATGGAGTACAAACCTTTATAGGAGCATCAAAAGATTTTGCAACACTGACCATAACTGGAGTGAAGAAAACCCAGAATATATCATACACAAAAAGTCCAGCCTGCAAGAAAAATGGACCAAAGATTAGAAATACATGTACATATATATAATATGAAGAGTGCATGGAAAACATGAATATATAGTTTGTATTTATACAAGGAATTAGTATCAAAAACAACAGGGACACAATCATAGTGAGTCAGTGACAAAGAATACTAGATCAAGGGTTAGAGCAGTGACGACAGAGACAGAAATGAAACTGCCGTGGCACAAATGGTGGGAAAGGGAATCAGCAGTAGCGTGCAATTATTAAAGGGAAAAAAGTTACAGGGGAATCTCAGAGTCCCACTTCTTACCAAAAGAATGGCACCAGTCTTAAAGGACCCAAGAGAAAGCATTTCAATTCCCTGCAAAAAAAAAATAAAGAAAAATTGTTCAATACACAGTTCTCGATAAACTATATTGTCCAGCCAAGCACTCTGGATTAAATAAACATTTCACAACATACACCAACACAAGAGTTGAATTCAAAAGAGAATAGAAAATATGTCACAAAAATAGATTAATAAGATGGTTGTTACAGATGATGAGGAACATACTCAAGTATCTATTAATTGGATGATGACAGACCTGAATACAAAAGGCGAGCCCCAATATATTGTTAGCCAGCCAATGCTTCTTTGAAGCATACCATGCACAGAAAAAGGTTCCAGGGATTGCAGCAAAAATCTGAGATCTTGTGAACTCAATCTCCAGAGCTGTGTAAGAAAGGTGTAAGGAAAAATATCATTCTGCATGATGCAAGCAAGATAATGTCAACCAGATCAAGTTAAAACTCAAAAGACCTGTAAGACTAACAACACTGTTTTAACAGGACAGTTGACTCATCTTAAGAAAAGAAAGTCATTTATGAACTAAGGTTTAAGTCTAAATTTATACAATATCCAATAAGTTTATCCCCAGAAGTTCCATTAACTATATCCAACAATACTTCAAGCAATTTTCTTAATTTTTCGACCAAGTAGATTTATTACAGCATTCAAACAGCACCTAATTCAACTACAATAAATCTAAATATGAGTTTTGAAATCTCAAAAAAGAAAAGCCCTTTACAGCACAGAAGGTGAAAGACAAAAATGAAACTAGTGACACAGCAAAAAATGACTAAAAAACATAAGAATAATATACACATTAAAAATTCAAAACGACATCACATACAACGGAAATATGGAAAATGCCAGACGATAAGGTCCTTATTCCATCGCTCAGGCAAATAACGTCCAATAGCAGGTAATAATGTTGCCCTGTAAAAAAAAGAAAGGTGGTGTGAGAATTTTTAGTTTTTCAATTAAAAGGGAGATATATAGAGAACTTTAGCATTAATATAACAGTTAGATTTTTTTCTTCTTAAAAGAAGCTATAAAGAAAGGACATACGAGAGAGCGATAATCCCAAGCACGAAGAAATAGCATGTCAATACAGCATTGACCAAGTCTTTGGATAAGAACTTAAAGAGTAAAAATAGTGACAACAGCATTGCACTCCCAACAAATGGGAACCGCATTGCATGCTCGTTAGACATCGTCTCCTGCATGATTGAAATAGCACCGTTTATGAAATTTCAAAGCAGGGTCGTGAAGAAAAAAACAGATGGATCAAAACCAAATAAAAATGGCAGCTGTGCTTACTGTAGGTGGAGTTGGCTTCACAGACCGGTAGCAACCCACAAAAACTGTGAGACACGCGGTCAAAACTACATTTAAGTTTGGATCTACCTTCACAACAAGTGGTGCTAACGTTAAACCTGGAGCAAAAAATAACAACCGAATGTCACTGATGGTGAAGCTCCACTGCGTCTAGGTAGTAAAAATTAGTCACACATAGCTAGTCAATACCAAATGAAATCAAGGGCCCTTTTATTGAAAATGTGGATATTTAGTTGTTAATTGCCAACCATTCTCAAACTTCAACCATGGCATTTACAGCAAATACATTGCAAATTTTACTAGACAAATGAGAATCCATTGCACTTATAACACTAGGATCAGACATGGAAAATGGATGGATAAACCTCAAGGGAACATATTTGCAGCTGCTCTACACCCTCTCCAAATTTGATGGTCAAACAAGAATTGAGAGAGGGTACCAAGAAATTTCACATCACCTCTCATTTGAAATACATATAGCGACAAAAACAATACAAAACCGAATCAGGCCACTATATCCAGTGTAAGTTAGTTTTGTAAGACAACTTGCTAATCTCAGAACTCAAGGCCATCCTAAATCATAGTCTTAAATCAAATCTATGAGTGGCTCTGGCATTCCCTGAACCCTGCCCCTACTTTCTTGCACTAACAGCAATGCTATACAAAGCCATTGTATTATAGTTCTTCGGGAGTATTCCAAGGCCACTACTGCTCCTTAAATTGATGCTTTTATAGAATAACAATGTCATTTTTATTCAGTGAAAGACCCATGTAGGTTAAAATTCTTTATAATTTTACCGCCCTCTTGCCCATTGAACAACTCAGTCTCAATTTTCTCAATTCATAAAGCAAAAAATCAAATTATAATAAACGATAATTGACAACAACTACCAAATTCTAAATAAAAGAGCAAACCTGCTAAAGCGATATTCGCAATACGCTCAACGTTCCTCATCGTTATATATCACTCGAACAGAAAGCGCTTCCAATCAAACTGAATTTGGCCTCCTTGGCAAAAAACCCCTAGAAATATAATCAATTGCAGTGTGTAACAATTAACAAATCGAATTTTCCACAAATATAATCTCAATCTCAACCTGAATTTCAATTTCAATTTCAATTTCAATTATTGAATTTATACACAATTTTGAAAATTGACGAAAACATCGCTCTTGTAAGAGAGGGAATCGGCCGTACCAGTGGGCCGCGACGCAGATAATCAAAGATTTGCTTCCGTACAGATCGGAATGAGAGAGATATTTTGATTTTGATAAATTGCAGAGTTAGGGTTTTAACAGAGGAAGAGCACGGAAATGAGGATTAAAGTGAGAATTCAAAGCGTTGACAAAAAGACAGGGCTGTTAGATATCGTTTGGTGACTGCCAATGAGGAACGTGCTTTTGTGAGAAATAAGTGGTCAAGTGGCCAGAAGGGTGGGTTTAAATTTAGTTTTTGAAACGTGGCGGATTGTGATTGGTTGGAAGGGTGAAATTAGAGTGTTAACGGTTGGTGTTATTTTAGTAACTTACGTGTAATTTCCGATTAGGATAAGTTGACGACAGATTTGGATCTTTTTAGAGAGCCACGTAGGTTGACGTCTAGCTTCCAATCATAGTTTGCCATGTTGGATTTTGGTACCTGAAAGAATCTCCACAGACTCCACTCCTGGTTTTTACCACATGATGTCATTTTATTTACGGTGGTAACTTCCATGTGGCTCAAGAATTATTATAACTTGGCATTATTGCCATTCTCCAATATACCAACTTTCTCTATATGCATGTATAGTCGGACTAATATGACAAACTAATTATGGAAGACGTGTGAGAGACAATTAAAAATGGGACCAGGAATGAAATGGATTTGAAATTTTATATTTTTTTAAAGTTAGTAATTTAAACAGGTTATTGAGTTTAAAAAAAAAAAAGGGGTTATGAGTAAAGTTAAAGTTGTGTTATTGGATTTTTTTCATAAAAGAGTCTCACAATCACTCAAAATTAGTCTATTATAGTAGCCATTATATATATATATATATAAATATTTTTCACTATCATACTTCTCTTTAAACTAATCGTTATACTCAAGTGACTCTCACATAAATATAGGTGCTCAATAAAGTGTTTGTGGTGAGTGTTTGAATAAGTCCTCTTAAAATTTGAAAATACAATTACTCATGTCAATTAGTAACAATAACAATTGTCCACAAATAATATGTAAAAATAAAACTACATAGATGACTATTGTTTATGATAGTCGTGTATTGTAACTATTTACAAGAGTGTTCAAACTCTAGTGCCAACTGTTCTAACATTGATCATGAGTGTTTGAACATTAGATGTAAATACTTAAAAGTAGATTAACTTTGATTGTTTTCAAGAACCTACTCTTATTTGTCTGCTTATTTCTCATATTTCTATTGGCAAATTCAGGAATTTTCATCGTGGGGCAAGATGAACAAATCTCTTACTTCTCATTAGCATGTCAATGAAAAAATTACCTTGGCTAGACATGTGACACACTCCTCCTCTTATCCTATCAAACTTAATTACCTCTTGACGAGCATTTATACAAACATATTATCTCGTTACTTTTAAAAATCAAACTAATATTTTGGAGTCAAGCATCTATCATTTAAGAGAATAAATATAAGTTCATGGGTTTTTTTGTATCAATTAACCATGATCTATGAGATTTGAATTCAATACTTTTTTAGAAAAAAAAAAGAGTGTCATTCACTAATTCAAATAGTCATCAACCTTATTGCGCCTATTTAGATTTATTGTACATATGTCTTTATTAATTTATTTTGATTTGAAGAAGGGAGATCAAACTTTAAGTACATGAGCAAATTCTACGGCCTTTCAATTAGGCTAACTACATGTCTTTATTTATTAATTACTAACCTTAATAATATCGTTTCTTAAAAAGCCTTCAATAAGGCAATAATTACATTTTCAACATGTACATCACGGCAACCAATCGTAACAATAATTTTTCTTCTGTTTTCTCCTTGTTTGTTCATATTTCATACAAAATAAGAGAATAAAAGAAACGAAAAAGAAGAGAGAGAACCAGAGAGGCAAAGACAGAAAGAAGGGGGAAAAAGAGGAGCAGAGCAGACATAGAAAGGGAATTTCTCTTCCTGGTCTATCTGCAATTCCGAATCCTCAAGCCTCAAACCCAAAACCCCCACTGGATAAATGAGTCACTTTCATTTCCACCATCTTCAAACACTCACTAAACCTCACTACTTTTACTCCTGCCACCATTTCATACCCATCACTCATTTCTCTCATCACCCCACTCTCACTCTCACCCTTCCTCATCGTCTCTCCAATCCCCAAAAACCCAACAAATCCCACCTTTCTTTTCGCCACCTTCCCGCCACCGTTCTATCCCGCACAGTATGCAGGTCGAACGGCTCAGGTAAATCCTCTTGCTGCAATTTTTTTTTTTTTTTACAGCCAGTTGGGTCTTTCAATTTCTGTTCAAGCAAGCTTATAGTATACTATGTTTAATTGCTAGACCTGGACATTATATCACAGCCAGAAGATCGACGGAAGCCGCACAGACGCGCCAATGGGATATTTTGGATTATACTTGCTAATCTTGGGATATACCTGGCTGATCACTTTTTTCAGGTCTTTGTTTTATGATGAAATTAACATCTAATTCAGCATGTACTTGGGCTTACAATTTATAATTATTTATGCTTTTCTTCTTATAATTAGGTTCGTGCAATTAAAATGCTATACCTGTACCACAATAGGCCTGCATGGTACCAGTTTCTAACAGCAACCTTCTGTCATGCTAATTGGTGAGTCCTCTTTACTTTAAGAGTTGCATAAAACCCAGATGTAAAAGTATGAGCCTGTTAGCTTGATATACATTTTTGGCCCATTTTCTAACAGCTTAAGCTTTTGAGTTTAGTGGTTGTCTTATCAGTGTCATATATATGCTCATGTATTAAATTAAGCTACGCTAATTGTGAGTTGTGACATGTATGTAATCAACATCTGTCATTATTTTCAGGAAACATCTTTCAAGCAACCTTTTCTTCTTGTATATTTTTGGTGAGGGTCTCTTTCTCTGTTCCTTTCTTTTTTTTCCCAACAAGGTCAATGCAATACTGAAACAGATGCTATTTATTCAAAATAGGATATTGAAAAGTTTCTTCCTTCCGTAAACAGGAAAGCTAGTTGAAGAAGAGGAAGGAAATTTTGCACTGTGGCTGTGTTATATTCTTACAGGCGTAGGAGCAAACCTTGTTTCATGGCTTGTTCTACCAGGAAATGCAGTTTCTGTTGGAGCCTCTGGTGCTGTTTTTGGGTTATTTACAATCAGTGTTCTTGTGAAGGTATTCCCATCTTAGAATTTGAATACCTTGTGACGAGATGAAACAGTATGTGCTTGACCCTGTTTTGCTAAATGTATATAGATGTCCTGGGACTGGAGGAAGATCCTTGAAGTTCTTATATTGGGGCAATTTGTTATAGAGAAGGTGAGCTGAGCTTTTTAGAAAGAGACATTCTTGCTCATCAAATCATCTTAACAATTTGTTTTAATTAGATATCTGCAGTTCTATTAGTTTGTGAGTGTGTGCGTGTGTGCTCGTGCATTTTTTTTTGTGATTTTTGTTGTAATTGTTTCGTAGATTCTTTAATATATATTATAAAGGTTTTTGTGTTTCTGTTAAGATTACCAATATAATTTCTTTTGTTGCTACATTTTTTTGCCACAAATAGGTTATGGAAGCAGCCCAAGCTTCTACAGCATTGTCAGGAACCTTCGGCAGAGGCAATTCTTTGATGAGTATCAATCACATTGCACATCTTTCTGGTGCTCTTGTTGGTGTATTTCTAGTATGGATTGTCAGTAGAGTTCCTTCTGAACCTCCAGAACAAGGAAGATGAAATTTGCAAAACTCAAACATAATTGTATAAGGAAACCAAACTAATGTGCTTGGCAGTCAATTTCCAGATTCTCTTTGTGTAATATTTTTTGTTGATCATGTGTAAATGACTCTGATACTAATTGATTCAAGAGAAACAACAGGATAGAATTCGCCCAATTGGGTTTCTGATAAATCTGAAATATTAAACCATGCATTGGATTTTGTTGCATGATATTGATACGCCTCTCTGGTGAGCAGAGCTTCCAATTCCAACTTTCCATTAACAATGCACACACTTTATCAAAACCAGATGCGTTTTCGATTATAACCTTAACGTTGGGGCTGATAACCATGGGCTTGGACCAGAATCAGAATGCCTGAATAAGAGCTCTTAATGGCCCGTAAGGACCGATGCTAAGTAATAACTAGGAAAACAAAAGGTGACACTCTGCCTAATAGCTTGGGTTCATAAGAGACTCCATGTTTTAGTATTCTACTCTGTGCATACCGACACTGCATTGCATTAGTCAAAACCATTTTAATCGAAAAAGAATTCAGTCCTTTATTATATGCAAATCAAATTAGCTTATACATAGCAGCACGTCTTCTTGTCCTGTCAAGAACTGTATTTATGATTAACGTAGGAAGGTACAAGGCGAAACATTTTGGCTTACAATGCATTATCAGAATATGCTCAAAAAGAAAGCAATGTTCATGAAAAGGAAAAGTTCTCTTTGCTATCTACAACATTCATATGCTGAAATTTCCTCTCCGAATGAATCGTGTAAAGCAGAATTGTTCCTTCAGTTCAAGAACACAACTGTACATGACTGCGCAAACTGACCGTAAACACCAAGCTGCCCTTGCTTCCGGCATACAATTGGCAATCTTTCCCCAAATTTACAAGTATGAGACAGATTCATGGGTTTTGCAGCAAGCGATGAGGCATCTAATGAAAAATCACCATCTCTCAACCCCAGTTTGCCTTTTCTAGTTGCTGAAGCTGAACCTTTTTGATCATTTGTAACTACTGATGGTATCTGTAACAGATTGGGATGAAAGGCACTAGTAGATTTCTTTTGATACATTTTCTCCAAGCTCTCAAATGGTACCTCTTCTGTTTCTGCCTGGTGGGTTTTTTCTTTACTCTTCACAACACCCAGCATTCTATTTGCCTCTTTTGTTAATCCAATTGTACGCCAAGCATCTGCAACAAGCAAGATAGTAGATTTCGCTGGCTGAACACCAAACTCTTTCATAATCTGGAGTATTTCTTCAGCTTTCCATGGCAGCTTTGCTTCTCCAAATCCCCATATTAAGGTCTCAAATGTCTTCAAGTTGGGAGAAATTCCGTATTCGCACATCTTATCAAAAACTTTAATCGCATGCTGCATTCTGCCAGAACTGCACCATCCACTGATGACGGTTGTGAAAATCACAACGTTTGGACGTACTCCAGATTTAATTATGGCTGTCAATAGTTCTTCAGCTTTCTCCACTTCCTGAGCACGCACATAACCTTTAGCAAGGATGCTGTATGCATGTGCATCTGGTTTTATGCCGGCCTTCACCATATCATCAAAGATTTGCCTACACTTCTCCATGAATCCTGCTGTGCTCCATGCATTCATGATGGTGCTAAATGTTATCACATCTGGTTTGACCCCAAATTCTTCCATCAACTTCAGGACCTGAAAATTAGAATATATAATTCTCTTAATGATTTTTCAAAAGTTAAAACAAAATACCATTTTGTGCAACTACAAGAAGGAACAACTAGACGATGATGTAGGTCATAACTCACCTGATCAACCCCATCTCTATCCATGGTGTCAACAAAACCTTTAACCAGTGAATTAAACACAACAACGTTAGGATGCAGCCCAAGATCTTTTATCCTGTACATAAACCTTAATGCCTCCTTCAGTTTACCTTCTTTACAATAACCACTTATTATGATACCACAAGTTCGCTCGTTGGGATGCACTTTGTTGTTCTGCATCTCTACAATCATTCCTTCTGCCTGGCTCGTCTCTCCATTTTGAGCATAAGCTGTTGCTATCGTGTTGTAAGTAACAGCATCAGGTTTCATTCCAGAAGCTACCATCTTATACACCACATTCCATGCTTCCATAATGTTCTTCTTCTTACACCACGCTCTGACTAATACATTAAAAGTCCTTATATTTGGTTTCACATTTTCTTCTTGGGACATCATCTCAAGCAGTTGCAAAGACTCTTCAGGCTTACCAGAAATCCCATACCCTTTGATTAAAGTGTTATAAGTGCTAGTAGTGGGTTTTAATCCACTCTCCTTCATCTTCCTAAAGGTTTCCATGGCTTCCTCCATGTTCCCAGATTCGGCAAAAGCATTTATAACAGCATTGAAAAATATTAAATCAGGCTTCATTCCATTCTCTTCCAGCTGTGATATAACTGAATGTATGGACTCAAAGCGCTTCTGGATGGTCAAGGCAGCCAGCAGAGTTGTGTATGATATCAATGATGGTCTGTGTCCTCCTGCAATTAAACCATTGAAAATGGACTGGGCTTCCTGGGGTCTCCCTCTCTCTACCAAAATGTTCATTAGCTTTGTTCTTGAACGCACAATTCGGCAACTATCTTTGGTCATGCAGATAACGCAATGGGATTGACCAGAAAAATCTATAGACTTTGAAATTGGATGCAATTGATTCTTATCATCTGGATAATTTTCCTGTGGGGTTCAAAATATCAAAATAACATCTAATTTTCTTGCTACAAAAACCTTCTTAAACTTCATTATTAACAAATAAAGCACACACCAGAAGCAGTACAATGGTCCAGCACATAATATAATCATTGAGTTGATGATACAATACCTTCATTGGCAATGCTCGAACCCGTCCATTTGCAACAGTGGTAGTTGTTTCTTCATTTTTTTTAATTGTTCTTGAAAAAGCCTTCTCTTTGCCGGATTCTCCCATATGGATACAGCTTTGTCAACTTGATTATGGATTTGAGTGGACCTCTAACTTCGCGCTGAATACACAGCAAGACCACAATGTGAATCTTTTCCATTTACACATTTTTGGGTTCTTAGTGATAAAACAATGATATACCAGCAATTCAAGCAAGGTTCTTCATGTTCAAGCAACTTTACCATTCTTGACACAAAAAAAAGGCAACTTGAACATTAAGAGAAAGATTAATCGCAAGATTAATGTATATCAAGACAACCCAAGAAATAACATTTAGGATAGTGTCAAGCAATTCTATGGAAAAAATTCAAATCTTTGCAGTGTGGTACTTTGAACATTCGAGCAAGCTCTTTGGAGCTAGAGACAAGGTTGTACCTGTTGGCGTCAGAGATATGGCAGGCTTTTGCAGGCAGAGAGAGGCTATGAATTTGCTTGCAGAATTCTTATAAGGCGTGAAAATCTCATATAATCTCACAAAGGGTGAGAGACAAAGTGATGGGGATAAGGAGGAAAAGTGAGGCTCTGAAAATTTTTCAGAAATTGCTTCTCATTTTTCGTTTTATATTTTGGGTCATAAGCTTTTGTTTGACAATCATGAAAATATGTTTCTTTGCCCAAAAAATAAAAGAAAATATATTTCATATCCTGTACATATATTTTTCGTTTCTATTAACAGTTTAACACCACTTATAAAATATCTATAAACACCAACCTTTCTAATAAATATCTAGAATAATAATAGTTATTGAAGCGTAAAAGTTTAAGCATTTAAAGAATGAACAATAATGTATATCAAATTAATAATTATCACTGTTTGTAATCTTTAAAAATAATAAAAAATCATCACCACATATACTAATATTAAAAGAATAAAGTATATTAGATTGGCTTAGTTGGTCGAAAATAAAAACTCCACTCTCACGTTTGAGTCATCCCCCTCTTTTGTATTTGAAAAAAAATTTATTAAAAAAATAATAAAAACTCCACTCTCACGTTTGAGTCACTATTATTCACCTTTTTAATAAAAATTGACATTAAAAATGATATTAATGCCAATAATAGCATCATCATTGTCTAAAGTCTAAACTAAACTCATCGTTCACAAAATAAGTGGGGAATGATTCTAATACGATGTTAGATAACACTAAATCATAAAAGTTTAAGAAATTATAAAATAAACCAATAATGTATATCAAACTAATAATTATCACTGTTTGTAATCTTTAAAAATAATAAAAAATCATTACCACATATACTAATATTAAAAGAATAGAGTATATTGGATTGGCTTAGTTGGTCGAAAATAAAAACTCCACTCTCACGTTTGAGTCATCCCCCTCTTTTGTATTTGAAAAAAAATTTATTAAAAAAATAACATTGAGGACCGACTAACCAACTAACCAACTAGTCACAAGTGTGGTGGGCATCAATGTGACAATCTATGACAATCTATTTGTACTATTATATAAAGCATCTTTAATGGAGGTAGTAAATATATTGGTCAAAAGTGTAGCATTTTGACATGAAAATTTGCTACCTTAAAAGTTTGTCACTCTAATGTAGGCCTCACCAAAAAGCCCAAGGCCCGAAGCCCACCCGAAGCCCGCCCGACCGATTAGGCCCGAAGCCTGATTAGGCCCGAACATTGGGCCGGCCCAGCCCGGCCCGAAATTCTCTTGGGCGGGCCTTGGGCCATCCCCTTGAAGCCCAAAGCCCGCCCGAAGCCCGGCCCGCTTAGGCCCGCCCGAAGCCCGGCCCACTTAGGCCCGCTCAAAGCCCGGCCCGCTTAGGCCCGCTCAAAGCCCGGCCCAAAGTCCGAAAAATAGCCTGAATTTGGCCCGAATTTGAATTTCTATAACAATTTATTTAACTTTATAACTAAATTAAATATATCATATGTAACAAACCCCAATGTCAAATAATATTTTATAACTAAAATTTTACCAATAATAACATTTTGGTAATTGAAAATTTCAAACTCCAATTACATCTAGCAATTGAAATTTCCAAACCCCAATTACTAAATTAGTCAAACTCCCCAATTGCCCAAACCCCAATCTTTCAAACCCCAATTTCCCAAACCCCAACCCAATCTTC
>QANT01005430.1:0-10601 GCA_003254885.1 Purshia tridentata
AACCAATAATAAAATTAAAAAAGAAAAGAAATAAAAAAAATTGAGAAGAGGATTGGGTTTTAAAAGGGCCTAAGGAATCTCTCTATTTTCGAGCCATGGCTTATCTACTCTGGATCCAATACCGTCTCTCATTTTAGTATGATATCCTCACATCCCACGTTGTTGAAATGCTTTATATATTATCATTTATCTTTCTTATTTTTGTCGGCCCCTCAATTATTGATGTGAAAATATTTTATTTTTCAATAAACTTTTGAAAGCAAGAACATCATTTGAAGTACAGATTGGCATTGACAATTCATTTTCCTTCCTTTTTTTTTTTTAAATTTAATATATGAGAGATTGATATGGGGGTATTGGCATTGTTTAGTTGTCCAGATGAGCTATTTAATGTGGCCAAAAAGATGCTTCACAAAACTTGCTAGCTAGCTAGGGATGTGCATATAATCACATGGAAGAAACATATGTTGGGTAGGTTTGGATTAAGAATTGAAGAAGGGAACAGACAATTAAGGATCTTCAGGCTGATATCATGCTGTAAAATCTGTAGGTTTAGGAATGATTATATAAATAATTTTGGAGAAAGGAGGATCAAGGGTCCATGTGTTAGATGGTTAATGTATCACCAATAAGATGGTGATTGATTTGCCATATTGTTCAAGTGTGAGCAATGCACACATGGAAGTTCAACTAGAGCAACCTAGAAATTGAAAATTAAAAGTCTAATTAATTTGAAAAATTCCCCTAGCCTATACAATTTTCTTTTTATAATTAAGAATCTCTTATATATCTTTGAAGGACACATGTTAGCATCAGAATAAGGCTTGAGTAGGATAATGTAGTGGACCACATATAAGTTATAACACCTACCCTTCAATGTTACATATTAGAATTTGGTGACATGACAGCAAGATAAGACAAGTTACAGAATGAGAAGCCCATAATAATATAAGATGATCTAGGCTCTCTCATACCACTATAAATACCAAAAAGTGAAAAGGCAAGAGCCAAACAATAAAACAATAGAAAACGACATCAAACCAAAACATCCTAAAAACTCCATAAAACCCAAAAACATAAAGCCTCTCTCAATTCTCAATATATATTGGAAGGACTCATGTTCACATCAAGATAAGAGTCCAGTAGGACAATGGAGACGGAACCAAGATTTGAATGTGGGGTGGGCTGAAATCTATGTGTCATGGGCTGTGGGCTTTTCTATTGGTAACTATTGAATAAAAAAGGTTAAAACTATCTGTAACTGCCCCAGCGATGATGTCCTCATCACATAAATGCATGTTACACTAAATTGGATATGAAGCTTCCATGGATCATGGCTGGCAAACTGCATTTCAAAATTTGGGTTTACGGTTATCACATTGTGGCTAAATGATCTAAAATGTACAGCACATCCAGTTCTTGATTGAGTTGGCTTCTTCTGGTTAGGTTTTTTAGCATGCCAATATAAGAGGTGGTGCCCATCATTGTGTTTCATCAAGCCATAATTGAAGCGAAGCTAAATTGTAAGTCTTTGCTTAGGAGACCATGGAATTATCAACATCATTGTCTTCCTTGTCAGAAAGGCTCTTTCATGGTCTCATTGCAATTTGTGTCATGGCTTCGCTAGCTTGCTGGGTTGTAGAAAGTCAATTTGCAGCAAATCTGACAATAGGCGGATCCACTTTTGAGATGCATTTAAATAGTTCTGCATTTATTGAAGAATTGGATATTAAACGATCAGAGTTTCCAAATGATTTTATTTTCGGAGTCGCTACTTCGGCGGCACAGACTGAAGGGTCAGCCAAAGAAGGAGGGAGAGGACCAAGTATTTGGGATAACCGTGCTGAGAAATTCCCAGATAAAATTATAGACAGCGACAAATTCTCCACGGCGATTGATTCATATAAACGATATAAGGAAGATATCAAGCTTATCAAGGAGGTTGGAGTAAATTCTTACAGATTCTCCATCTCTTGGAGTAGGATTTTACCAAAGGGAAGCTTAAGTGGGGGGATTAACCAAGAGGGTATTGATCATTATAACAGTTTGATTGACGAGTTAATCAAAAACGACATCAAACCTTTTGTGACATTATTGCACTTTGACTTGCCACAAGCCCTGGAAGACAAGTATGGAGGTTACTTGAATCGCTCCTTTGTAGATGACTTCAAAGACTATAGTGAAGTTTGTTTTAAGTCATTTGGAGACAGAGTTAAAAACTGGTTCACACTGAATGAGCCAACAGTTCCTGCATCTTTAGGGTATGAATTTGGGATTGCCCCACCCGCAAGGTGTTCGCTTCCAGAAGGTCTTTGTGCATTAAGCGCCCCACCACCAGGGAAATGCTTTAGATTCGTAAGTCCATGTCCATTGGGTAATTCATCCACAGAACCTTACATTGTTGCCCATCATCTTATTCTTGCACATGCCACAGCGGTTAAGCTCTATAGAGAAAACTTTCAGGTAGAACAAAGAGGTGAAATTGGGGTCGCCCTTGTTACAAAATATTTGGTGCCTTATTCAGAATCAGAGGAAGATAAAGCTGCAACAGAACGACTTTTCGACTTCCGCCTAGGATGGTTTTTGGAGCCATTTGTGTTTGGAGACTATCCAAACAGTATGAAAGACTTGGTTAAGGAGAGGTTGCCTACTTTTTCTGAACAAGAGAAAATTATGATAAAGGGAAGTTTAGATTTTGTTGGGATCAATTATTATTCATCAAGTTATGCCAAAAATAGGCCAACACCTTCAGATGAAATGTTGCGCTATTCTGTAGATCCATCAGCTGAGATAGTAGATAGCAAAGATGGAGTTTCTCTTGGCTTATACTATGGGCATTGGCCAGAAGGGTTGCAAAAACTGATGGGGTATATAAAGGAAAAATATCAAAACCCAAAAGTATACATTTCTGAAAATGGAGCTAGGGAGTTGAGGAATGATAATCTTCCACTTGATGAACAACTAGATGACCCGTATCGAATCTCTTATATTGTTCGTCATTTGTATCGACTTCATGAGGCAATTAAGGATGGAGTAAATGTGAAAGGCTATTTCTACTGGTCTCTATTTGACGACTTTGAATGGGGCATGGGGTTTACTGATAGATTTGGAATTTACTACATTGATTTCAATGACAATTACAAGCGCATCCCCAAGCTGTCTTCTACGTGGTTCCGCTCTTTCCTTCAAGACAATCATACCAGCCCAAACTATCTTCTAAGTGCTGCTATTGGTTTTTAGTTTTCTGTCTCAAATTGATCTTCTTCTTTTATTGATTGTGTGCCTTCAAGGAAATGACAACCAAGCCTCCCAAAAATCATCTTTGGGTGACTGCATGGTTGCACCAAATTCTTGGCATACAATTGTATTTACACATAATATATAACCAGACTTGCAATTTTCCAAGCTAAATACTTGGAAAAAAAGAATGTATCGATTTTTTTTTCCCTTATATGCATGCATGTTTTTTTCTTGCCTTGGGTAATCAATAACATGACTTGCAATTATATATCTTTGGTTTTTGCCTTATGTTAAAACTTAAAAGTGACCAGATAAGTATAGCTAAATATTGTTTTATTGATCGACCAAGTAATTATTCTGTATAAAATAAATTAGATATTGGGTGCTCATAGATCACTTATAGTGTCCATAGACAGAATCAGTCCAAACAAAATTACATGCCTGCCTTTGAATTTCAACCGAAATGAAAATCTCGAAAATTGATGGAATTACCTAGTTTAGCTTCTTGGCGTTCTTAGGGCCCTTCTGGTCATTGAATTCCATCTTGATGGGCTTTATGGGATTGTCAGAGAGCCATCTCACTTTGTTCATAGGACTCAAATGGATCCAAACAAAATTTAAATGGACCTGGCCCAATATAAGAATTGTAAATTTGGGCCCTCTTTTTTATGTTTTTCACGGAAAGTTGTCCACTGGCTAAGCTTCATTGCTTTGCGGGTTTGGCAGAAATATTGCAGCTCACATTCCTAACCACAGAAACTGCCACACAGCACTGCAGAGTTGTCTATCTCAATCACTAGCCATTCAAACAATCCTTCCCATCAGAATACAGAAAACAAAATCTGAAAAATAGTTGTTCATGTATTAGTGAGAGAGAGAGAGAACAAAGCCTCCTCCTACTTGGCACAATTGGCCTAGTCATTGCCACTCTCTCATTCAATGGTGGGTGCATTCTCAGCCCAAACCCAAGGTCTCAAACCAACAACATCAACAACCACTGCTTTATTTAACCCATCATCATCTGAAAGGCTTTCAACTTCCCATCTATCAATCTTCAAGGTGTTACTTAGTTTTACAGACTCATTCCTCAGTTTGATTGATACTGTCTTTTATGTGCAATTCTACTTGTTTTGGTGATGGGGTTGTGCGTTTTAGCTTATTTCTTGGTGTTTGAAATTTCTTTTTCTAGAACCCCATTTCAGATGCCTGTGGATTTTCTTCAAAACAAGCTTCTTTTCTCAGAGGTCAGTTCTGTAGCAGACACTTTCTTGGGTTTGATTACAATCGTGCTCGAAGAAAACAAGCAGGTATCTTGAGAATTTATCAATTTCTATGTTTCTTTTGAATCTTAGTTTTGTTATCCTATATTTGATTGCATATAAGATGAAATAGAAGGTTTTAATTTAATATATGAGTGGTCATGTTCTCTTTTGGTAGAAAGGAAAGGAAATTCATACATGAGATAATCACACTTTTCATTTCATTTGGGAATCCTAGATTCTTCTAAAACAATGTAAAGAGCACTATGTATCCTTGTTTGGAAAAATACATCTAGGGAAAGAAAATAATAATATGTTGAATGTTGCTTGGTTGATGTGAGTTTTGCAGCATCAGATATAACATTAAAGTTTTGATACTCTGTTCTCTACCTCATGTCTTAAAACATATAATGGTGCTTCAGTAAAATCTGAATTAAGGCTGCATTTGGATTCGAGGATTCGGAATCATGGGATTTGAAATAGTACCAGGAAGAACATTTTATAATGCCTGTCAAGAGCTGTGAGTCGCAAAAGTAACTGATAGTCTTGCTTACGCTGAATTTTGAAAATATTTTGAAATACTTTCTCCACACATTCACTTTAAATTCAAATATTAACAAGTTTCAATCCACACATGACATATTTTGGAAAGTATTCATGAACCATTATTAATACGAACATGTACTTTTTATTATTCTAGTTTGCAAGTAGAACCTGATATTTAAATCTTCTTTCAATAAGATTCTTGTGGAATATCCCTTTTGAGTCATTTCAGAAGTCTATGTTGGAGTATCTAGCTGTTGAAGTCTTCCTATTATCAACGAGCAGGAGCAGAGAAGTAAGGGTCATTGTTTCAATTGTGATAAAAAATTAAGAGCAGGCCAATGCATCATTGTAAGAAACTATTCTTGATTGCAGTATACTTGAAGGGAGAGGACAGCGATATTTCAACATCTAACAAGAAGATGGTGGTCTCCAAATATCTCCTTTTGGCAACAAGGGCAATCTTAAAAAGGGAAGAAATTGTTACACATGCTGCAATCATGAATAGCTTGTACTTTATATCACAATTTGAAAAGATCCTTACTTCTCCACTCCTGAAACTCTGTTGCTGTCAGATGTCTCACTAGAATTGTTGTATTATGATTCATTCTACCATAAAAGGCGTACAGAACTTTTGCACCAAAATCAAGAAAACTCCTTTGAACTCTCAAGAAGTGATATTCATCTCTGGTTTACATCTAAATGCAACCTAATCAAATTTGAATTTTCATCTAGGATCGTGATTTTGATGTGACTTCTTTTTATTTTCTTAATGATGAAGGGCATGTTGTTTCACCAAGCTGTGTCCTCCCGCTAACTGAAGAAAATGTGGAGAAGGTTTTAGATGAGGTACGGCCTGGATTGATGGCTGATGGAGGGAATGTGGCACTACATGAGATAGATGGCCTTGTTGTGGTACTAAAACTACAAGGAGCTTGTGGCTCATGTCCAAGCTCAACAATGACACTAAAGATGGGAATTGAAACTCGCCTGCGAGATAAAATACCAGAGATTATGGAAGTGGAGCAAATTCTGGACACTGAGACAGGTCTTGAGCTCAATGAAGAAAATGTTGAAAAGGTTAGACAAATCATCATCATGATTTCCACCCATGTAGAATTTTTTCATCTTTTCCATATGCAAGTGTTTGCTTTAACAACTGAATTTTCTTACATGTCTATGTGACATTATTTCTCATTGGATAATGCTCAATGGACCACATTTTCATACTACTGTAACTGATCACATGATGGTCGGCTAATGTGGTCAAAAAAAGGGTTCATTTTCATATCCAGTTAGAGGTTTCCGCAAGTTTTCTTGGATGCATGATGATAATCGATATTGTGTTTGTTTTGGGGAATGAAAAGAAAAAAATTCATCCAATGAGTGCTCGACATAACCAGCTACTTTCTTTTCAGCTTCTTGCTGAGATCAGACCATATCTGGCTGGCACAGGAGGTGGAATCCTTGAGCTTGTAGAAATCAAAGACTTTGTCGTCAAAGTTCGGTTAAGTGGACCAGCAGCTGGGGTCATGACAGTCCGCGTTGCTCTAACACAAAAATTGAGGGAAAAAATACCTGTCATTGCAGCTGTCCAGCTGATAGAATGATGAATACCATCAAAAGTAAATGTATTGTGAATTTGGGATGCAGAGAATGGATCAACTGTCCGGCCTATTCCCTTCAGAGGATAAGTGTAATTAACCATCCACACCTGAAAATAGTGCATTTCTTTAATCTATGATTCTATACTACCTTCTTTGTAACTTGGGGAAAACATAGCAAGCTCAAAAAATTTCTTTTCCACAAGTTGAAGCCCTCCTAAAATAACATCAGTCAATGACGCGCGTAAGTGATTAACAACCATTGATAAATGTGAACCCTACATTAGACTTCACACCCATGAACAGTTCAGAATCACGCATGTGGGTAGCTACCGTTGGTGAAACTCTAAAAAGTCTAATCACAATTGTTACGGTACTGGAGATCCAGTTGCCCCTCAGGGGCAATCCACAGGCACAGCCAAAATTTCAAGACTACTCACAATATTAACATAGTTATGATGTTAAATTCATAATTGTGGCCAGTCAAGATTACATAATGCTATGATTGCTATCTATTATACAACTGGGTGGCTACTTAAAATGTTTTGTAACCACTAAAATAAAACATATATTCATCTTTTTAAACTAGTATATACCAAGTTTTCTGTTAATAGTAATCATCATCTTCTTCTCTGTCTCTTGATCCAGTGAATCTCCTCACAACAGCAGCAGCGGCACCAAGAAACAAAAAGAAAGCTAAAAGTTGGAACCCACCACCAATGCCAACGGCAACACTAGGACCCGGGCCGAAAAATGAAAATGGCGACCAACCCCACCCACCAAAGAATGGTACTCCATAACCATATCCATAGCCACCCACCAAGGGTGGGGCTACTGGAGGGTTGATATATATATTGGTCCTGCAAAACAACCGCGACTAAAATCAAAGGGGAGTTACCAACCCAAAAATCATGTCAAACTATGACTCTACTTCCAATGATAACATTCTAATGGCATTAGCAAAGATTTGATGTCACTCTAAAAGTGAATTGATCATTTCTGTGAGAATATAAAACTCATATAACAATAGTTCCAAGCAATTACTATAACCCAAGTCAAATATGGGAACACAGATCTGTTTGAGAAAATGAGCATTTCGTTTATATAGCTATACACCAGTCCACAACTTCTGGGAGGGCTTTTTTTCGAAAGATAAAAAAACTTGGTACTAAAATTGCTTAGTCACTTTGTGATATGAAAAGGAAACTGACGGGTGTGTTAGTGCAAAAAGTAGAGGAAAGCTGGATGAGGAGGGCCAGGGCATAGATAGTGGTAACGATTGAGAATGCAGTCCCATTTTACTAGGAGTTGTAGTTGTTCGACAATAACTGAAACTCAAAGGCTTAAACTATTAGGAACGATAAAACAATCCAACACCGCATATCAGGTAACAACCCTCCTTCAGTGTAATCCCATCCTACACGTGAGAGGCAAACAATTACAGATGAAACGAAACATATAAGTGCAACCCCACTCTACACCTTACAAATCAACAAATAAGAGGGAATGGGGATTTAAGGGTTGAACTGTAGACCTCCCGAAACCAATTAACCAAATATATATCCCATATTAAACAACCAGTAGACTCAAAAAATTTGAGCTTTTATAAAACGGCCTAAAGTCCAACTATTTATATCAACTAACAATAGCACAACCCCAATAATAATGTTTTAAACCCAAAGTGATTGGTATACAGTCAGAGTTCAGACTTGTCTGTATTTCGTTTTCGTGATTAGTTTTTCTTTTTCAACCTGACATGATGCTCAAAGCCCTCAAAATGATCTTCTCCTATCCGTACTTCATGGATTCTACACAGAAGCTAATTTTCAATTAAAACTGAACTTGGAAAGCTGAAGAGCAAGCCCTTCTGTTACAGGGATTATAAAATGTAGTTCATTCAGAGCAATTACATTTGCATCAGTGAAGCTCAAAAAATTTGCGTTCTCCAGTAGCAAAAGAACTTGTTTCCTAATCAACCAAACAAAAGGAACTTATTTCCTAATTGATCTATAGCTTAAAGTCATTAGAATATGTAACTACCTATGCCGCGAAGAACCCATAAAATTATTAGACAACCACCATGCCTTAAAAGCTTAAGTTGTCAGCTAATGGGTCAACGGCTTATATCAAGCTAACAAAAATCACTATCAAAGTTAAATGCCAATCTAATAATCAACAGTAGGAAATAATCTTTCAACCAAATCTGAAGCCCCAATTATATCACTTAAATAATCAAATTGAAACCTTTATAACATGTAACTTACCTTGAATTATTGTTGATCCTTGGGGATGAAGACCGAGGAGCCGAAGGCCGAGGAGCCGAAGACCGGAACGCCTGGCCACCAACTCTACCACCAGTCTTGGCAGCTGATGCATCATGAACTGAGCCCAGTGCCAACACCCCAGCTGCCAGTGTCACTATTGCCAACTTTGCCAATTGGTTCTCACTCTTTCTTGGCAATTCACTGCTAAAATATAAAGTTTCTCTAAAAAATCAGTTACTGCAACAACAATCAAGCTTGAAAAACAAAAACCCAGTTCAAGAAACCAACCAATTAGTACCTTGAACAGTCTTTTTGATCATCATCTGGTGAGTAGCTTCTTTTGCACGAGATGGTGTTGGCAGAAGTGAGAAGCTTGGTTTTGGGTTTGTGGGTTGGTGGCGTGAGAGCGTTGGCAAGAAAGCTCTGTTGGGAAGAGGCCACAGACATGGTTACTTCTTCTTGGTTAAATTTGCTTTCCTTTCTATTTTCTGAAAGACATGAGAATACAGAGACTTTTCCTCATCCATTTTCCTGATTCTATCGTTGCCACGTGGCATACTATTAGTGGCTATCTTGATGTTTCAGGAATCTAAGGTATATACAATCTCGTGTCAATTGTCCGGTAGGATGTCCAGACGGCCATTTCAGTACTATGGTTGTTTCAATTTCATGATTTTCATCTTTGTTATTATAAATTTTTCAACAATTCTTCGTAATTTCAAAGTTGTTTCAATTAAATTTAAATTAGATTTTTCTCCAATTTTTATATGTTATAATGTATAATCGTTAAGTTAAATGTATAAGTTATAACTATCAAGTCTGTTAAAAATCAATTGTAATAATCTCTGTTTTTATATCATTATAATTTATATCTCTATTTTAATGATTTTACCATCTTAAAATATGATAGATAGAACTCTAATTTTAAACTTGATTGAAAAAATTAAAATAAGAGAGATGAAATTTAAAACAACCACTAAACTACAATGTGTTTGCCCAATAAAAGTTAGAGTAATTTATAAGCCGGTCCAATTTTTTCTCCTCTCTTAGACAAATACCTTAATACTTTTTTATTTTTGACTAAGGTCTAAAAATATTATTCAAATGTTTTTAATTTAAAAAATAAGTAATATTATCCTAAAATTAATGATATGTAAATCTTAATATTATTATAATATTATTCTAATTGTATATTACTTTAATATTATAATATTATATTATATATCCTAATTAATATTATTATATTATCCCATAATTAATTATAGGATTTAACTGTACCAAATGAACGATTGACTCTAGTTTGTAAATACATTTCAATTGTACCAATCAATCGATCGGCTCTGGTTTGTCGGCTTTTATGTTATGGTTTAGTTCCAAGATTTTGGGCTTTGCCCAAAATCCTAGAGCTAAACCCTAATATACGCCTCTATCGAACACATTCTATACTCTAGAAGGGGATGAGGTGAAAAGATGAGATTTACTCTCAAAACTCAGGAAATGAAGCAACTTGAATATATATATATATATCAACCCAGATATTGGTACAATTAGAATGTACCTATATATATATATATATTTTTTCTCTTACTTGTTTAATTATTTTTATGAGTTAATTTTTTTAATTATATAATATAAACGGATATAATCATTTATTATTTTAAATTAAAAAATATAAAACTAGATAATCTTAA
>QANT01005433.1:0-22211 GCA_003254885.1 Purshia tridentata
AAAATATCAGTTGCTTTCTGTTTGCTCAATTGGAGCGAGTTGGTGACGATAGTGGTAAAGCTCAGAAAAACTTTGCAGTGTTTGCCTTTGTATTTCAGCAACAAAAATGGAGTGTATTTTACTTGTTTATTCTCTTGGGCATTTTTATTGAAAAGGTTGGAGTTACGTCAGTGCCAAATTATGCAGTGGTCCTTTTCTTGTGGCTTGTAGGGTGGGTTATGTGTTTACAAGCTAACATCGCTGCTAACGAGAATGGACATGGGTATGTTTCAGTTTCACTCATGACACCCACTTATAGCACTGTGTGCCTTTTGTGGATGTGAACCAAGAGAAATAGGCAAAGCCATTTTAAGACATGAATATGGATTTCGAAGCCGCCAAGGCTCTTTGCAACAATTCTCCTTTCTCCTCCTTCATTTCAGCTTTCACAAACGACCCAGCAACTCCAACTGGGTCTATGTAGCTCAAAGTAGTCATTGACTCATTCTAATGTTGGGTGTGGCGGTGGTTCTGGGCTTCTCTGTGTTTCTATTCAAGATACAGCAGAAGAAGAAGAGAGAACAACACGCCCGTCTTCTAAAGCTGTTTTCAAGTTGATGATGATCCGGAGGTTGAGCTTGGCATCAGGACTGACATCAAGTGCGCCAACTCATACTCAGTCATGCCCTTTTTCTCTCCTTATTTTCTACTCATAGTCGAGTTTCAACTCTTTATTTTCGTGTGCTTTATATCTTTTTTGAAACTCCATTAATATACCACGTGCATTGGAAGATGATAGCATTGTTGGAGTTGTGTGGCTCGATACGAGCCAATGGTTGTGAAAAGAAATCTCACATTGGCTGAGTGACTCAACAAACAAGATATAAGTTGGGGATCCATTATTAATAACATCGAGGTCTTTTGAGAGAAACCACTTAATTAAACCGGTTCATTGGGCATCACCGCCAGTTAAATGATGGACTTAGGTGGTTAAGTTGGGAATAATTTCGGTGTAGGAGCCCTATTAGTAGTGGGCCACGCTAGTTCATCATAACATATGTTATTAGAGCCGATGATTTAGCTAGGACAAACATCATTCAAGGTGGAGTTGACACATGGTGAATGAGGTGACTTAAAGAAAAATTCCTAACCTGAAAGTGGAGCCAGAGTGCTTGGAGGAAAAACCTATAAGTGGTTAACTTGGAGACAATCTGTTGGGATTGGTCCAGCCCATGAGGTTTAATTGAAGATCTAGAATCTTCTACTTCTTTCTAGTTAGTGCAAGAGGTTTAATTGAAGATCTAGAATCTTCTACTTCTTTCTAGTTAGTGCAAGTTGGCTAAAGTTCAAGAAGTTTGTAGAGAATTCTACAAGGCTTGGGTGGTGGACTTTTCTCCAAGTTGCTAGAAGGATCCAAGAGTTGGTGGACTTTTCTCCAAGTTGCTAGAAGGATCCATCCATGGCTATAAAAGGAGGATGATGCTTGGCATTTAAGATCAAGCAATTAAGGCCTTCTCAAGGTCTTCAACTCAAGGTGTGAGAGTTCACTAAGGGAGTTGTGTGTGAGAGGGAAGGCAACTTAAGCAAGTTGTCTTCTCAAGGTCTTCAACTCAAAGTGTGAGAGTTCACTAAGGGAGTTGTGTGTGAGAGGGCAAGGCTTGGGTAGAGTAATCTTCTAGTTGAGAGAGGGTGTACAAGGGGTGTATCCTATTGGGTACAAGGGCTCGGGTTTGGGATTAAACTCTTGAGTGTAATTCTTGTACAAGGTTATTTCTCTCATAGTGAAGGAAACTCTTCGTGGACGTAGGCAGGATTTTGCCGAACCACGTTAAATTCTTGGTGCTCTCTTGTTTTCTTTTATTGGCTTGTGTATTTTATTCTTCCATCACATATTTGTCGTGGCGAGGGGATTTATTCCCAACACAATCTTGGTGCATGAACCGAGCAAAACGAATTTAAAGTTTATGAACCCTTACTGTTCATGAACTAAGTTGGTCTTTTGAAATTGATGCGCAAAGAATGAGCAAGTTTCCAAATCAATCTTTAANTGGAAGGGGGAGCTTCACTCTATGGCAAAGGAGAGTTAAGGACATCCTTATTCAACAAGGCCTAGTAAAAGCATTGAAAGGAAAGGATGGCAAGCCAGAAAAGATGTCTAATGATGAGCATCGAAGGGGAAGACAAACTGCCAGGGGATCTAGTAGTCAAAGCAGGTCTAAATCCAAGGGGCAGTGGAAAGGGCATACAATGCTACAGGTGCAAAGAGTGGGGCCACATGAAGAAAGACTGTCCGACTTGGAATAAGAAGGACAGTAATGGCTCGAATTGCTCCACTACAGCGGTAGCTGAAAGTTACGAAGAATTTGGAGAAATTCTCACTATCTCCAAAGGTAACACTTCTTCTCAAGATTGGATATTAGATTCAGGTTCTACAAATCACATTTGCTCCGTAAAAAATTATTTTGATATGTTTCAAGAGTCAAAGGGAAAAACATTCTCTTTGCCTGATGGGTCAAAATGTGACGTCAGGGGTATGGGAACGGTGAAGATCAAAATGTTTGATGGAGCGGTGCGCACTTTGGGTGGTGTGACGTATGTCCCAAAGCTGCGAAGGAATCTAATATCGCTGAGCCAATTGGACTCCCAGGGCTACAAGTGTTCTGTAGCAGGGGGAGCTCTGAAAATCACACATGGCTCTATGGTCCTGATGAAAGGAGAAGAGTGTGGTGGTTTGTATCATCTGATAGGGTATACTCAGACCTTGACGAAGAGTGGGAAACGGAGTGCACAGGATATCAAGTACTTGAGGCGAGTCTCGTTTGCGGATAAGGCAGAGACAAAGAATACATGTTTCCCAGGTTCAGATGATAGTGAGAAGGAAAATCCTGCTAGAGAAGGGGTCAAGTCAAGGTCCCTCTTCAGAGTTAACCGATGATTGGTTACTCGATGCAGCTACACATAAGCATTGGCCATTGTGAATCAGGGGGAGCAAGGACCATATTCTGATTCGGGTTATGTGTAGTTGGTACAAGGTCAAGGCCAATGGATAGCGTTTGTGGTATTTAGAAACGAAATATGAACTTCAGTTATTGAAGTGGAGGAGCGTAGTTCTCCCTCATGGTCTGGAGGGGGAGATTGTTGGGATTGGTCCAGCCCATGAGGTTTAATTGAAGATCTAGAATCTTCTACTTCTTTCTAGTTAGTGCAAGAGGTTTAATTGAAGATCTAGAATCTTCTACTTCTTTCTAGTTAGTGCAAGTTGGCTAAAGTTCAAGAAGTTTGTAGAGAATTCTACAAGGCTTGGGTGGTGGACTTTTCTCCAAGTTGCTAGAAGGATCCAAGAGTTGGTGGACTTTTCTCCAAGTTGCTAGAAGGATCCATCCATGGCTATAAAAGGAGGATGAGGCTTGGCATTTAAGATCAAGCTATCAAGGCCTTCTCAAGGTCTTCAACTCAAGGTGTGAGAGTTCACTAAGGGAGTTGTGTGTGAGAGGGCAAGGCTTGGGTAGAGTAATCTTCTAGTTGAGAGAGGGTGTACAAGGGGTGTATCCTATTGGGTACAAGGGCTCGGGTTTGGGATTAAACTCTTGAGTGTAATTCTTGTACAAGGTTATTTCTCCCATAGTGAAGGAAACTCTTCGTGGACGTAGGCAGGATTTTGCCGAACTACGTGAAATTCTTGGTGCTCTCTTGTTTTCTTTTATTGGCTTGTGTATTTTATTCTTCCATTACATATTTGTCGTGGCGAGGGGATTTATTCCCAACAGAAAGATGGTGGGCCGTTTCGCCATGGAAGAGATCAACAAGAAAAAGGTTAATTTGTATTGATAAATTTAAATTCCTTGATTAATTGTTTAATAATGTTTGTAATCAGAGCAAGGTTCGTTGAGGTGTTCGACTTCATCCGTACTAGTCGTTCCTCGTTCGTGGTTTCGTCATGGCAGGAAATATTGTCTCCCAGTACAAGGTGGAGAGGTTTGATGGAAGGGGGAGCTTCACTCTATGGCAAAGGAGAGTGAAGGACATCCTTATTCAACAAGGCCTAGCAAAAGCGTTGAAAGGAAAGGATGGCAAGCCAGAAAGGATGTCTAATGATGAGCATCAAAGGGGAAGACAAACTGCCAGGGGATCTAGTAGTCAAAGCAGGTCTAAATCCAAGGGCAGTGGAAAGGGCATACAATGCTACAGGTGCAAAGAGTGGGGCCACATGAAGAAAGACTGTCCGACTTGGAATAAGAAGGACAGTAATGGCTCGAATTGCTCCACTACAGCGGTAGCTGAAAGTTACGAAGAATTTGGAGAAATTCTCACTATCTCCAAAGGTAACACTTCTTCTCAAGATTGGATATTAGATTCAGGTTCTACAAATCACATTTGCTCCGTAAAAAATTATTTTGATACGTTCCAAGAGTCAAAGGGAAAAACATTCTCTTTGCCTGATGGGTCAAAATGTGACGTCAGGGGTATGGGAACGGTGAAGATCAAAATGTTTGATGGAGCGGTGCGCACTTTGGGTGGTGTGGCGTATGTCCCAAAGCTGCGAATGAATCTAATATTGCTGAGCCAATTAGACTCCAAGGGCTACAAGTGTTCTGTAGCAGGGGGAGCTCTGAAAATCACACATGGCTCTATGGTCCTGATGAAAGGAGAAGAGTGTGGTGGTTTGTATCATCTGATAGGGTATACTCAGACCTTGACGAAGAGTGGGAAACGGAGTGCACAGGATATCAAGTACTTGAGGCGAGTCTCGTTTGCGGATAAGGCAGAGACAAAGAATACATGTTTCCCAGGTTCAGATGATAGTGAGAAGGAAAATCCTGCTAGTAAAGGGGTCAAGTCAAGGTCCCTCTTCAGAGTTAACCGATGATTGGTTACTCGATGCAGCTACATATAAGCATTGGCCATTGTGAATCAGGGGGAGCAAGGACCATATTCTGATTCGGGTTATGTGTAGCTGGTACAAGGTCAAGGCCAATGGATAGCGTTTGTGGTATTTACAAACGAAATATGAACTTCAGTTATTGAAGTGAGGGAGCGTAGTCCTCCCTCATGGTCTGGAGGGGGAGATTGTTGGGATTGGTCCAGCCCATGAGGTTTAATTGAAGATCTAGAATCTTCTACTTCTTTCTAGTTAGTGCAAGTTGGCTAAAGTTCAAGAAATTTGTAGAGAATTCTACAAAGCTTGGGTGGTGGACTTTTCTCCAAGTTTCTAGAAGAATCCAAGAGTTGGTGGACTTTTCTCCAAGTTGCTAGAAGGATCCATCTATGGCTATAAAAGGAGGATGAGGCTTGGCATTTAGTATCAAGCTATCAAGGCCTTTTCAAGGTCTTCAACTCAAGGTGTGAGAGTTCACTAAGGGAGTTGTGTGTGAGAGGGAAGACAACTTGCTTAAGTTGTCTTCTCAAGGTCTTCAACTCAAAGTGTGAGAGTTCACTAAGGGAGTTGTGTGTGAGAGGGCAAGGCTTGGGTAGAGTAATCTTCTAGTTGAGAGAGGGTGTACAAGGGGTGTATCCTATTGGGTACAAGGGCTCGGGTTTGGGATTAAACTCTTGAGTGTAATTCTTGTACAAGGTTATTTCTCTCATAGTGAAGGAAACTCTTCGTGGACGTAGGCAGGATTTTGCCGAACCACGTTAAATTCTTGATGCTCTCTTGTTTTCTTTTATTGGCTTGTGTATTTTATTCTTCCATCTCATATTTAATATTTGTCGTGGCGAGGGGATTTATTCCCAACAAAAATGGGCTATATAGAATCAAAAAAATTTGAACATAAGTTTTTTTAAATTAAAATTTCATAAGAATTTAGAAATAAAACACTAAATCTTAAGATCTAGATCATAATTAAATGGTAAAAATATTAACTCTGTTTATTTTGAAGACGAAAATCTCAAGTCCAATTAAGTATTGTAATTTATAACAGTTGTAGTCAAGTCCAAAACATTATCCTCGTCGATTTTGAGATGAAAATTTCAAGTAGCACGCACATTAATTTTATCTATTCAAAATGAAAATGTTTAAAATTTTAAAAATACTCATGTGTATGCCACGTCAGATTTTCGTTTTCAAACTAAACGAGGACAACATTTTGCCACGTAACTAAAATTACTAAAATTGAAATTGTACGATACTACGATGAAAGGGAAAAAATGACAGAAACCACGAGAGGAGCAAAATTATGATTTGGCTAATCTTATTAATTATCCAAAAAAGGAGATCACTACGAGGGAATAGTCAGCTAATCATCATATTTGTCAACAAACAAACCCAGAAATAAAACAAAGAAAGCGAAAGAGAGAGAAAGGCAAAAAGCCATGTCTGGTATAAGAAGGGGTTGGTCCGATTCAACACCACGACTTCGCCAACAACAATCGCAAAAACAACAATCACCCAAACAACATCCATATCGCTCCTTCTCAAACACTTTTCCCTACTCTCCAGCCTCTCTTGAGATGACGACGACCTCCGCCGTGCCAACCACCACCTCCGCCGCGCCCCGCTCTGTCTTCCTCGGCGTCGACGTCGGCACCGGCAGCGCCCGCGCAGGTCCCTCCTCACCTCTCCCTCTCTCTATATATTTCGAAATAACCGATAAAACACAAAATTCGTCGATATATAGATGATTTTTACGGTGATATAGGACATTCTCCAATTGAAAATTTGCTATATATATGTATATTTTCAGTTTCGTCAATATATTGAAAGTTAATAATCTCAAGCAGTCAAAATTTTGAGAATTAATGCTGTAACGATTTGGCGGCGAATTTTGCTGCGGCACTAGGTGAGAGTTGGTAGTTGTCTTATTGTATGTATATGCATAATGCATGTGAGTCTGTCAGTTTGTGTGTGTATATAGTTTTGGTTTGAAGAATCAGTGTGTTGCAGTTGTTGAGTTGTGCAATTTTGTGTTCTAATTGGTGCTGCATGCAGGTCTATTTGATGAGAAAGGGAAGCTTCTAGGTTCTTCTAGCAGTCCGATACAGATTTGGAAGGATGGTGATTGTGTGGAGGTAATGCCGAAGAAGTGAATTTCTTCACTACTTGTAGTTGCTAATGAACTTGGTGTTAAATTTAACCTGGCATGTTGGCAGACTAACTTTTAGATTTGTAGTGGCGACTTCACACCTGCTAGTCTGCTACAATCTGTAGACGTTATAAGTGTTGGAAAAAGTGAATGGTGTTTAAAATATGTGGCATTTGAATGATTACTTGTACCTTTTTTTCTTCTCCAAATTAGCAATCTTCGACAGATATCTGGCATGCAATAAGTGCTGCTGTGAAAGCAGCGTGCTCCCTCGCAAAAGTTTCCAAGGAAGAAGTGAAGGGTCTGGGGTTTGCGGCTACTTGTTCACTTGGTATGTAACTTTATGTTTATGTCTTACCAAACTATTATAAGGAAGAAAATTGGTTATGTAAGCTGCTTTGTTTATTATATAAACAATGGAAATGAAGGAAACTATTCATATTCAGTAATCAGTACTAGATGTTTTTATTTGCAGTTGCAGTTGATGCTGATGGCTCTCCTGTTACGGTTTCTTGGAGTGGTGATTCAAGAAGAAACATAATAGTATGGATGGACCATAGAGCTGTAGAACAAGCCGAAAGGATCAATGCGTTTAACTCAACTGTATTGCAGTACTGTGGTGGAGCTCTTTCCCCTGAGATGCAGCCTCCAAAGGTACTTACACAGCTAGTCTGGTCATAACATGGTTTTCTTTGCTATGCAGCTATAAACTCCTCTGAGTTATTTCTTTGTTTCAATCATCTACATGTGCGTATAAAAAATTTGTATAGGAGGGCTATAAATGTACCTTTATAGATGTAGTTAATATGCTAGTTTATTTGATCTATTATTTCTTTCATTTATGAAGTATGAAATATTGTGTTAATTTTATCTTTTCCTATGGATTTTTTTTCCCTATACATTTGTTTTATCAAAGATAAAAAGTATCTTTTGCAGCTTCTGTGGGTGAAAGAAAATCTTCCAGATTCTTGGTCAATGGTCTTCAGGTGGATGGACTTGAGTGATTGGTTATCATACAGGTACTTGAATCTGCCAGCCAGTCATTTGTCATGTGAACCTTTTTAAACTCCAGGTTGTATAAGTCAAGTTCGACTTCAATTTATTGAATAATCTGATATTTTTGCATATTACAGGGCCACAGGAGATGATACACGGAGTCTCTGTACCACAGCGTGCAAATGGACATATCTTGGTCATGCACATATGCAGCAAAACAATGAGAAAGACTCTCGAGATATGGAAGCTTGTGGATGGGATGATGATTTCTGGGAGGAGATTGGATTGAATGATCTTGTAGATGGGCATCATGCTAAGATAGGTAAATGTTGTAGAACTAAGTTCTCTTTATGTGTCTCCTTGATGATGGGAATATGTAGAATCCTGTAAATTTTCTCATGATTGACATTTAGACAATTTTCTCTGAATTTAACAAGATCTTAAATTCTTGTGGCTTTTGTCATTTATTTTTGGTGAGATATTAATGTTTGGTAAATTTCTTTAGATGAGAGAGAGTCCATTATTTATGTTCTATTAGATGCCTTAAAATTCACATGTCCTTCGTGCATTGTTGGAACAAGGTGAGAAATTTCAATGTTTTTGATTTGTTGAGTTCTTGAAACTTTGGTATTATCGAGTGTGCATTTCTTTATTCTTTTCAGATACCCCTTAACTGCTAAAAGCTTGTAATGCATTTTTCCCCAAATGATTTCGGAATTACAGTATATGTTCCAATGTTGACTGGCTGATAAGTTTGGTAGTAAGTATTAACTTGTGTTTTTGTAGTTAACCTGTTCTGTAATACTGTAAATTGAAAAGGGAGGTCACAATTGCTTCTAAGTCTATCATAATTTTCCAAGATCTTTATCCCAATATGGCTATGTTTATACTGGAACAGTGACATTATGCATGTGCGTGCCCCTATTTTTGAATTGTTTTAAATTATTTGTCTAGTACCAATACTCTGTCAAGATATATAAGATTTGCATTTGAGAATGAGAGTTTAGATCATTGTGAACTCTTTAAAATGCTTTCTGTTCCAATTTGGGACTTTTAGTTCCAGTTAATAACTTGAGATGAAAACAGGACGAAGTGTAGCATTCCCTGGCCATCCTCTGGGTTCTGGCCTCACAGCAGCTGCTGCGAAGGCAAGATATTTTGTACTGAAGATTTCACATTGATTTCAAGTGGCGCTCCCTTGAGGTCCATTACACATTTGTTTAGCTGGAAGAATATGAGCACATCTGTTTTTTGGTGGGCTTTTGAGGGTGATTAAACATGATTTTTGGTCTCCTATGCTATGGTTAGTCTTTTATTTTTTGAGGTAATTCGAATTTCCAGGAACTAGGTCTTGTAGCAGGAATTCCTGTTGGGACTTCGCTCATTGATGCTCATGCTGGTGGTGTGGGGGTAATGGAAAGTGTGCCTGTATCAGATTCTGAGCCTAAAGGTTGTCAAGGCTTATCAGTTTTCCTTTTTTAGTTATTCTAATTAAGTTTCATAGCTTAAAGGTGACATATTCTTTCAAACAACTGGCATATGTTCAGAGTCTGGTAAGGAAGCTCTAAGCCATCGTATGGTTTTAGTCTGCGGAACTTCTACTTGCCATATGGTTGTATCACAGGAGAAGCTTTTCATTCGGGGGGTCTGGGGTCCGTACTGGTCAGGTAATGGATTTAGTGCATCTTAATCTGTATCATTTAAATATTAATTGTATCATGTAATGGCCACCTTTTTTTAACATTCAAAACCTTTTATCCTTAAAAGAAATTATTTCAGTAGTTGCACCATTGTTAATGCTTATACATAATTTAATTACTCTTTTTATTTTTAACATTTTCAGCTATGATTCCCGAACAGTGGCTCACAGAAGGTGGTCAGAGTGCTACTGGTGCATTATTAGATTACATAATTGAAAATCATGTTGCTTCTCCTCACCTTGCAAATCGTGCTGCTTCTCAACGTGAGATCCATTGCTCAACTTAGTTTATGCAAATTTCTGTACAAAGATAGATGGGTTAAATGCCTTGCATGTACACATCTAACTTAAGTTGATTTCTATCTCTCTCTCTCCCTCCCTCTCTCTCTCTCTCTCTCTCTCTAGGGGTTTCTGTGTTTGAACTTCTGAACAAGATATTGGAAACTATGAAGCTTGATCTGGAGCGACCATTTCTTGCTTCTTTGACTGAAGATATGCATATTCTTCCTGATTTTCATGGGAACAGGTATATCTTTATATGTTAAAGCTGGACAACACTTGCCATAGTTCCTCTAACTTCTTTTCCAAAAGTTAAGCCTCTACATTTTTGATGGCTCAGGTCACCACTTGCGGACCCAAAAGCCAAAGGAGTGATCTGTGGCTTAACACTTGATACAAGTGAGAAGCAGTTGGCTCTTCTGTATTTGGCCACAGTACAAAGTATTGCATATGGTACACGTCACATTTTAGAGCACTGCAATGCCCATGGTCACAAAGTAAGAATGCATGCTTTTCAATTCTCTTATTCTATACATCAGTTTCTTAATAGATAAGTTCTAAAAGTGGCGTACCTTATAATATCTTAATTTGTTTACAATGTTTTCCTCTCATCCGGAAGTTTCAATTTTAACTCCCAATTTTTGAACCCATATTTTTGGTACCTCAAAACTAATGTTACTCTTCTTATATATAACCATCCCATTTTCCCTTAAATTTGTTATGCATCTGATTTATAAAATCATATCATTTTTAATTTGAACTTTCTATATATTAGTATGACATGTAATATTAATAGGTTATATTATAAAAGTGAAAATTTATTAAAACAAATTTCTAAAGGAGTACCTGAAATGGCCAATATGCTCAGAGAGCTTCCTTGAATTTAGGGATCAGATACCTCTGAGTAACCTGTATGCTTGGTGATATAAAGGTAGGCATCAATTATGCTAATAAAAATTCTAGAAGTGGTGGTGTTTTTTGTTTTCCTGAAGAAATAGTACGTATTAGGATGTTAATTTTGAGGAATTGTCTTTCTTCTACTCTTTTTCTTCTTCTCCCCTTCATGTTACCTGCATGGGGGAATTTAGCTAGGAAAGAAAATATAACATGGTTTTGAAAAGGATAAAATAGAACTGTGCAAAAGTTACAAGAGAAAAAGAAATGATAGAACCTCTCAAAGTGTCATGGGAGTAGAGGCTATCGATTAAGGAGAGTAGAATGCCATTTAGCCAGTTTTCAACCAAATCTGCCATCACCTAACCCCTGCAACCTTTTGTGTAACTTTTTCTTCCTTTGCAGATTGACACAATACTAGCATGTGGAGGTCTTGCTAAGAACCCACTATTCATTCAAGAACATGCAGATATAATCGGTCTCTCTTTCTCTCTCTTTCTCTCTAAGAACATCTAATGCCCCATGCTCCTTTGTGTTTGTAATTTTGTATGAACATGTGTTTTCATCTGTTTACTCTTTTTAAAAATAAAAAATATATTTCTCTGTCTTGATGCTTTCCTTTTATAGAAAACCTTTTTCTTGAAAATGAACTTCTATTTTTGGTCTTTTTAAGATTTTTCTGACCGCTTCACTTTTATGATTCGTACAGGTTGCCCTATAATTCTTCCACGAGAAAGTGAACCTGTGCTCTTGGGTGCTGCCATTCTTGGTGCTGTTGCTGCAAGGAAATATTGTGGTCTGCAGGAGGCCATGAAGGCTCTGAATGCAGCAGGCCAGGTGCTAATAATTAGGGACAAACTTATTTATTAATTAAGCAAACTTTTTTCTACCTTACTGAGGGACAATATATAGGTCTGAATTGGAACATCCCTACACTGGTCTTGGATGTTCCAACTTCCAAACACCTTGTCGATTACCGTATCACTAGTCATTTATATAATCTTTTTGGGATGCTAAAAATGACAATTAAAAATGCTGGCCTTTAGGTGAACATTGTCATAGATGAATTTATCTGAGGTGAACTGCCACCACCCCGGATATATGACCCTTTTGGAAATGGACTCTGCTATCCCCTATTTGTTTTTATTTTCAATATACTTTTTTCTGAATTGGGCAGGTCATCCATCCATCCAAAGACCCTAAGGTGAAGAAGTTCCATGATGCCAAGTACCGAATTTTTCGCGAGCTTTATGAGCAGCAGCTATCTCATCGTTCCTTGATGGCTCAAGCCTTGGCGTAGGTTATTGTGTTGCTTTGTTGACAACCGGTGGCAGTAGGATGGCTGTAAGGCTTGATTGGTTTCTCGCATGGTGCTTTCTATATTGGAAGAGAAAAGTGCTTGGCCTTTGTGAAGTTACATGGTTGAACAGAATAAATATTCTTATGTAAATCCTTCTCTTGACCAACTCATTAAGGAAGTTTTTCAAAACCCAAAAGGAATATATAGGTAAAGAAAATGATAACTAGTACAGAAATGTGTATAGGATCCGGCCAAGTGGCTTGTCATTGTCGTTCATATTTGAAATAGTTTGACAGACTTTTACTTTCATAAAATGCTTTTGATAGCAATCAAATTTTTTTAGCAAGAGCATCTCTACCTTTAAGTGATGCGCATAATCAATGCCAAATTCTGAATGTCAACAGTGTGCCCCGTATTAATGACAATTCTTTATTTAGTTTTAATAGCAGTTCATTGGAATATTTAGTTTTGGATTCCAATCCTGTAAATGGCTTCATATATACCCGATTCCTTTGGAAATATTTCGTCTTCCTGTCAGGATATTCATGCACCAAGCTGCCAAATCAAGGTTTGCTTGAGAAACAACAATATTAATGGAACAATACCACCATCAATTGGAGGATTGGAGAGATTGCAGAGGTTGCATCTTGAAAACAACCATATTGAAGGATCCATTCCAGATGAGCTTTGTCTTATGAGCAACTTGGGAGAACTACTATCACTATCATATAATTGAATTTCTGGGTTTATCCCAAATTTGCATTAAAGGAAACCTTAGTGGCCTTCAAAAAGTTATCCTAAATTTAAACAACAATACTACACTTACCATATTTTCATATCATAATTTTATACTATTTTACGTGGCAATCTACATGATATTTATATATTGAACACTAAAAAAATAAAAATAAAAACCCTAAAAATAAAGAAAAACTCTATTCAGTACAATGATTACACGTAAGATAGTATAAAAAATGTGATATAAATATATGGTAAGAATAATATTATTGTATTTAAATAGACTGACATCATCTATACCACAAACAACAATGCTACACTTACCATATTTTTGTATCATAATTTTATACCATCTTATGTGGCAATTTACATGGCATTCATATATTGGACACTAAAAAAATAAAAATAAAAACCCTAAAAATAAGGAAATACTCTACCAGTACAATAATGACAAATAAGATAGTACAACAAACATAGTATAAAAATATGGTAAGAATAGCATTATTGTACAACAAAATATATAGAACCTTGAAAATCTCTTGTTCTTAAATTTGTTATTCAATTCCTTCAATTTAGCGGATACTTACCTCCAAGCATGAGAAAGTCTAGTGTTGTACAAATGATAGATTTATCCTGGAATCAGACTACTGGTAAACATTCCAAGCATCATCGGAGTTTTTTAAAGCTTATATTATTTAGTCTTTGATTATGCAATTAGAAGTTGATTACGTAACTAATTATGGGATTGACTTAATTTTCTATAGTTAAGCGCTTAAGCTAAGCATTGTTCGATCTTCTACTATAAATTGCTCCAAGATGGAAAAAGAATAAACTACGTAGAAAAGGTTTTTTTGACAGTTAGTAGAAGTGCAAATTTTTGTGTCATAGATAGGGTTGATTCATTCATAACTCGCCATATGTGAATGCCAAAACTAGTTTCCATATATACATAACAAAAATCAAACTCATTAGTTCTTTCACCTTTCTCTCCTTCAATACTTACTAATTAACCATATATATGCTGAAATTATGATTATTTTTTCTACGTTTGTCCTTTTAAACCATCTTCTTAATTGGTCTATAAGAATAGAAAAAAGTTACAGAAATATGTGGACAATGTCACAATGGGGACTCTCATCATGAAAGTAATGGACATTGTTGTTAGATCGATCTGTTTCAATCTTTTCCTTAATGTTATCATCAATAAATTTTATCGTGTGGACTTGATTGAAGGGAAACTTCCATCACATTAATTTGCTTTAGGTCAAGGTCACTATGTGCACACAATGAAAATATGGGGCCTCCCATAATGGAAATTATTGTTTCGATTATCGGAAATATCAATCAAGCACTGTGAATGTGGACTTGGTCCAAATCAAGCATTAATCTTCAAAGATTAATGCCAACGCCCCTTAATCTGTGATGTGAGATATGCCTGTCTCAGTTGAGACTTGAGAGTGATACCCAATACAAGGGAAGCTATAGTAAAGTCTTTTCTTACCATTTACAAGGTCTAAGGGGAGTTTTGATAAAAGTATAATAATAAATCTTTAAAATGGAGTTGGGTGTAGAGAGCATGATGGGAATAATGGGTCCAAATAACAACCCTCTTTCTAAATTCTCTACCCTAATCAAGATGACTTTGTTATTATTTAGGATCCCAGTTGATCAAGTCACTTGAAATACCGAGGAAATGAGTGTGTATTTAAAGAAGATTCCTCTAACTCAGGCTGAAAAAAAAAAAAATTGTATTTTTAACTCAGGTGAAAAAAAATGTATTTCTAACGCAGGTCTAAAAAGATAAGAAAAAATATTTGCCTCTAGCTCAGGTGAAAAAAAGAGATAAAGAGAAATAAGAAGAAGAAGAAGAGCCCTCTAACTTAGGTTGAAAATTAATAATGTATCACTAACTTAGATTGAAAAAAGAAGAGGATGAAAAAAGAATAAACCGATGATGATGCATAAGAAAAAAAATGAGAATATACCTTTGACACATGATGAAACAAAGATGGAAGAGGAAGAATATATCTCCGATTTAGGTTTAAAAAGACAAAAAAAATGAATAATATAAAGAAAGAAAAAAAGACTAGATCACTGAGCATAATAAAAAAATATAAAAAGAAGATCGAAGAAGAAGAAGAACGAAAAAAAAAGGGAATCGAAAAGAAAATTGAAATGAAGAAGAACAAAGAAGAAGATTGGAATATCAATTTTGAAGAAGGAGATGAAGAAAAAAAATTATTTACCTTGACTCCATAAGTTACACAAGAGTGGACTTATGTAAGTTGAAATAGACATAAACATAAATAGATCAAAAAAAGATGACACATAAATATAAATATCAAAATTTTCAAAATTCAATATTAAAATTGAAATAGAAATAATTTGATTGTCATACTCATAATTGTTGGTAGATAATTGCTTATAATATGATAGTTATTAATTTCACATCGAAAGTTTTCATTTGAATACACAAGAGCAATATAGGAATTTTTTTTTTGGCCAAGTTTTTATCACTAAAAACCCAAACTTTTCAAACCCATAAAAAAAAAAAGAAGAATAAAAGGTTGATTATAGATAATATAGGAATGTTAAGTAATAAGATTGGCTCAACAAAATCTATAGAAAAAAAATAATCTGACATGACATCATTAAAATGAGTTTATATTGAAAACTAAAAACTCTTGAGTTTTATCCAAAGTCATCTTTGAATTTTGAGTTTATTCTAATTATTTCAAAAATCAACGATAAATATGGAAAAAATCGAATTAAAGTAGGATTGGAACCGAAAAAAGTTGAATGTGGTATGCAGATTGTGAGACATCTTATATCAATCAAGCACAGTGAATGTGGACTTGACCCAGAACGTGTTGACCCATTGACCTTTATACAAATTAACAAAGACTTGGTCCCACCCAAGCATTAACTTATTATTGCCTACGATCTCAGTTATGCTGTGTTCTCTACCTTTAATGTTCCAGAAACATGTGGACAATGTCACAATGGGGGCTCACATGTGAGTAGTGGCCATTTATCGTGTGGAAATTGATTGAAGGGAGACACCATCACATTAATTTGCTTCAGGACAAGATCACGCAATTGGAATCAATTCATACAAAAATTTTCCATTCAGCATCCACCTTAGAAAATATTGAACTCATCATAACAAAGTTAAAAATATATTAAATTTAGTGATTAAAGGGAGATATAATTTTAAAACTCATTGATCTTTATAAAAATTTTTTTATTGACCATTATTTAATATAAAAATATTTTATTAATTTAAATGTAAATTTCTATTGAAAAAAATTATAGATAGAGCCTTTCATAATTAGATTGACAAATCTGTCCAAATCAAGCATTATTCTTCAAAGACTAATGCCTACTCCAAGTGAGATATGCCGCGTCTCAGTTTGAGATTTGAGAGTGATAATAAATATTGTTTGGTATAATAATAAATCTTTAAAATTCTAAATTTGGAGTTGTGGGGTGTAGAGAGCATGACGGGAATAATGGGTCAAATAAAAACTCTTTCTAAATTCTCTACCTCAATCAAGAAGATGAGTACTCTGTTATTATTCAGGGCCCCCCACTTGTTAATTCTATCTTGATGCTGATGGAGGAAACAACAGTCAACAGCTGATCAAGTCACTTGAATTCCGAGGAAATGAGTGTGAGTGTGTGTATTTAAAGGATGGTTGATGAACATACACACTCATCTCCATAAGAAAAACTTGAGCCTTTAATTACCTTGCATGCACGACCACCATGTTCATGCAAAGCCCACGAATTCTCTTTCTTTTTGGAGTCCTATTACTCCAATACTCATGCTTCTTTCAGTTGGCCATATCTTCAACTTCAAAGTTGACAGATCAATCTGCTCTCCTTGCCATCAAATCTAAACTCACATTTGACCCCACCAATACTATCTTGGGTGGTAATTGGACCACCAAAACAAGCTTCTGTAATTGGATTGGGGTCACTTGTAGTAAGCATAGGCAAAGAGTCACAGCCTTGGACCTTTCCTTTATGGGTCTCCACGGCACCATTTCCCCACATATTGGCAATCTCTCCTTCCTTGTCTCACTTGATCTACAAAATAACAGCTTCTTTGGGGTCTTGCCCAATGAAATCAATCGTTTGCGTCGCTTGGAGATTCTTATATTGAGAAGTAACTGGTTGGTAGGAAACATCCCTACAACTTTAGTTCGTTGCAAGAAGCTCAAAACCATATCCCTCGCAATAAACAAGCTGAGTGGTCAAATACCTAAAGAGTTGGGTTCCTTACCCAGGCTTCAGAAATTATCTCTTGGTGCAAACAATCTTGTGGGTGAAATTCCGTCATCTTTGGGTAACATTCCAACATTAGAAGAATTGAGTTGCAGCAAAAATGGCCTCACAGGGTCATTCCCTACTGCTCTCCTCAACCTTTCTTCTCTAGTAATTTTTTCTCTAGGAGAAAATAACATTTCAGGAACTCTGCCAGTGGATCTTTGCCTGTGCTGGCCTAATATTCAAGGCATTTATTTCTCCTTCAACCAAGTAAGTGGCCAGATCCCTTCAAGCATTGACCAATGCAAAGAGATTGTGGTCCTATCTCTATCATACAATATGCTTTCCGGAAGTATTCCAGAAGAAATTGGGACTTTAAAAAATCTTGAAACGCTTTATCTTGGCAATAATAGCATCACTGGCACCATACCTCCTACCGTAGGTAACTTATCCAACTTGAAGTTCTTTGGTATTACGAATAATCACATTACGGGAAGTATTCCAAGGGATTTGGGACGTCTTTCTAATCTACTTCTTTTGTCAGTTTCTCGAAATAGCCTAAAAGGTGAAATACCTCATGAAATTTTCAACATGTCTTCCTTACAAACATTCTCCGTAGCACTTAATTTCCTTACTGGGACATTCCCACCAAACACTCAAGTGTACTTACCAAACATTGAATTGCTTTATTTTGGGAGCAATCAAATTACTGGATATTTGCCATCCTACTTTCCAAATTTTACTAAGCTTCTTCAGCTTGATGTTTCCAGCAACTTCCTTTATGGACCGGTACCCATGAATCTTGGTAGCTTAAAACACCTCCAATTGCTTTCTTTGAATGAAAATCAATTAATAGGGGAACCTGGAGTACCTGAACTTAGATTCCTTATTTCTTTATTTGAAAGCAGTACACTCGAAGTCTTAGTTTTGGATGAAAATCCCTTGAATGGCATCATACCAGAATCCTTTGGGAACTACTCTTCTTCCCTCCAGATTTTTTATGCAGTTGAGTGCCAAATCAGGGGTCATATACTCAACTCAATTGGTTCCTTTCAACAATTGACCACTATTTACTTGTCTGACAACAATATGAGTGGAAAAATACCATCATCTATTGGAGGATTGGAGATGTTGCAGAGATTATACCTTGCCAACAACAATATTGAAGGCTTCATTCCAGATGAGATTTGTCTTCTGAGGAACTTGGGAGAACTATCACTAGAAAATAATAAAATCTTTGGATTGATCCCAAACTGTGTAGGAAACCTTAGTTTTCTTCAAAAAGTTTTCCTAAATTCCAATAGACTCGCATCATCAATACCCGCGAATGTATGGAACCTTGAGAGTCTCTTGTTCTTAAACTTGTCATCCAATTCTTTCAGTGGATACTTGCCTCCAAGCATGAAAAAGTCGATTGCAATTCAAATGATAGATATATCTTGGAACCAAATTACAGGGAACATTTCAATCCTCATAGAAGCTTTTCAAAGCATAAACTCCCTAAATCTGTCAAACAACTTGTTTTTAGGGTCTATTCCAAATGCTTTGGGTGATATGAAAGGGTTGGAGTTTTTGGACCTGTCACACAATACTTTGTCTGGCCCAATACCAAAGTCTCTTGAAAAACTCAAATATCTCAAGTATTTGAATTTCTCTTTTAATAAGCTTTCTGGAGAGATTCCGTCTAGTGGACCTTTTGTCAACTTCACTTCCCTATCTTTTTTGGAGAACAGAGCACTTTGTGGGAGACAAGATTTTGGAGTCCCACCTTGCAAGACCCATGGCACTCAAAAATCCAAGACATCATATCTTTTTCTCAAATATGTTCTTCCAGCTATTGCATCAATAGTGATTGTCATAGCTCTCATTTATATGGTGACACGATGCCGGAAAACAAATGTAGCCACTACATGCACGATTGAAGAGTTAACAAAAAAAGAGCATGAAATGATATCATATATAGAACTTCGTCGTGCTACAAATGACTTCTGTGAAAGCAACTCATTGGGAGTGGGAAGTTTTGGCTCTGTGTACAAAGGGATACTCTCTAATGGGACTATTGTTGCTGTCAAAGTTCTAAATTTGCAGATGGAGGGTGCCATTAAAAGTTTTGATGCGGAATGCAATGTGTGGCGAACAATCCGGCATAGAAATCTTGTCAGGGTCATAACTACATGCTCGAGCCCTGAGGTAAGAGCTTTGGTGCTACAATATATGTCCAATGGAAGCCTTGAGAGGTGGTTGTACTCGCACAACTACTGTTTGAATCTTCTACAAAGAGTAAGCATAATGATCGATATTGCATCTGCATTGGAATATCTCCATCAGGGTCAGTCAGAGCTTGTGGTGCACTGTGATTTGAAACCTAGCAATGTCCTTCTTGATGAAGACATGGTTGCACATGTGGGAGATTTTGGTCTTTCAAAAATATTAGCAAAAAACAAGGATGCAACACAAACAAAAACTCTCGGTACACTTGGCTATCTTGCACCAGGTAAATCCATTACGTTTTTCGTTTCATGCAAATCAAAGTAATTTATAGCTGTATTCGATAAACATAATTATCGAATAAATACACAGTTTGGTCAAAAAATCATTCTTTAATTACAGACTGTCTATTTACTCGCTAACAATTATACAACCCAACGATTTTTGATTGATTTGATTTTTTATAGAAATGATTTTTAATAAATGATCTAAAAAAGAACGGTTTCGATCTTGAGCCGGCACACCGAAAAGATGAATTGGCTTGAAGGACAAGCTGGTCTTGAGCGCCTAAGCATTACCCATAATTTAATTAGCTAGAGAACTAAGTAGTTATACTTTAGTGTAGATATTTCATTTTTTTTTTTTATAGCAGTGCAGCCTCAAAGTTTTAAAGTAATATGTTCAATGTTACTTCTCTATTTTTTATGGTAATGAACCCAAGGCGTACAGGTAACGGTTTAGTTTTACTTTTTGACAATCTATTTTCTTAAAATCTCATGCAAGGTTACGTATCCATTACATATTGTAATTTCCTTAAAATAGCTAGTATGATGCAGACATAAAGGAAAAACACAAAAAAGTGACTAGTAGATTTAATGTTGATATAAAATTACTAGTTAAATCTTCTAAATCTAACGAAAGTTGGTGAAAATTAATCATTATTGTTAAAATTCATCCTGAAATTTGAAATCTTGTGGGTATATATATACATATGTCTGAAAAGTTTGGAGTATATCATGTATATGGTATAATAATTCTATGGTTTCCCAATTGCTTTAAATTTTCACAGAATATGGTTCGGAAGGAAAAGTGTCCGCCAAGGGTGATGTTTATAGTTTCGGAATTATGTTGTTAGAGATTGTTACAAGAAAGAAACCCACGGAAGAGATGTTTTCTGGAGAACTGACTTTGAGGCAATGGATAAATGCGTCACTTCCAGAAAATATAATGAGAATCGTGGACAATGGTTTATTGAGAAAGGGTGATGTTTATAGTTTCGGAATTATGTTGTTCGAGATTGTTACAAGAAAGAAACCCACGAAAGAGATGTTTTCTGGAGAACTGACTTTGAGGCAATGGATAAATGCGTCACTTCCAGACAATATAATGAGAATCGTGGACAATGGTTTATTGAGTGTAGAAGACAAAAGAGATGTAATTGTCCTACATAGAATCCTTTTGTCCATCATGGATGTAGGCATGATGTGTTCTATGGAATCTCCGAAAGAACGAATCGACATTAAAGACGTGGTGCCCAAGCTTAACAAAATCAAATTGGCGCTTCTTTAAGACACATGTACTATGGTGTTTGAGACTACTGTTTTGGAATTTTATGTGAATGCACACCAATAATATAATGTGAAAATTTGTTCTGCACCTTGTCTCTTGTAAGTGTGTGTGTGTAACTTTGTACTTCGGTTTGTGTTTCTTCTTAAACCAAATATTTTTCTCTTATGTAGAGTATGTATGTGAATGCCAAAACTTCGATACAGTAGAACAACAGTCAAGACACATTCTTTGATTATGAAAAATGTTACATTGTAGTTAGATTTTTCTCAATCATTCAGTGAATGAGGAATTAAGCTTTATAAAAAGTTATTCCAAGTCAAGCTAGCAATTTACAAAAGTAGTACAAGTCAAGTCTAAGCAACACAAACCAAAGTTTTCCACATACCAAAGTTATTCTAGTTCCCCTGCATGTACACCTATTTGTTTGTTATTTTCTCATATATAAAGTTTAACACCTGGAACGGGTGAAAGAAAATAGGTACATGCAATAAACTCCTAGCATATCATAATCATAACAAATTAACAACACAAGAAGTTTTATCATCTGTTTTTCAAATTCCTTCGTGCCTCATAAATCAAATCAATCAGGCCGGCATTCTATCTGCTATAAGTATGAGTAGCAGCCAAATTTGGAAAATCGAATTTCTTGAAGATTGTGTCATCACATTGACAATCATTTCTGATTTATCTGCATGAAGATAACATACACATGTAGATGAATTCAAAACAACGACATGGCTAGTGTACAATATATGGATCTGTTCATAAGTTCCAAAAACTAACTATTTTCTCCCCCCATCATTAATACTAGCACGGAAGCCTTCATTCATCCCAAACCTGTTGACCATCACTTTTCCGTACCCATAATTCAAGTAATTACTTCACCTGTTCACATCAGTTAACTCAAAATATCTTGTTGATGAAAAAAATGGGGAATTTCTACACCAACTTAGATGTGGAGCTTGTTGGTGATATTCAAGGAGAAATGGTAGACCAGCACAAAATAAGGTCAAGGGAGTGGCATTGGTGTAGTACCAGCCAACCAACCTCCAATGATAAAGTTAGGAAGTGTTTGAGAGTAATTGGTATGGGTGATATTCAGTTAAAGTGGATGAAGAAAGACCAGAGCAAGTATAGAAATCTAGTTTCCATATATACATAACAAAAATCAAACTCATTAGTTCTTTCACCTTTCTCTCCTTCAATACTTACTAATTAAACATATATATGCTGAAATTATGATTATTTTTTCTAC
>QANT01005435.1:0-21326 GCA_003254885.1 Purshia tridentata
AGCAGTTACATGTGTTTTGAGTTGTATTATTTATTTTGATTGAGGAAAGGGATTCAAAATTAGGAGCTGAGTGTTGGGTAAATGCACCGCTAGTTCTTTTCTATAAAATGTAGTATGAGGCTTGTGATTGCAGCAAATTGCATATGAATATGCAAAGAGGAGGGTGAATCTTGTGTTAGTGGCAAGAAGAGAGCACCGACTGCGAGGGATTAGTGAGACTGCAAGGTTCATGGGTGCAAAGCATGTCCTGATTATTGCTGCAGATGTTGTCAAGGAAGAGGAATGTAGGAGATTCATTAATGAAGTCATAAACTATTATGGCCGAGGTATGTGCCACTCAAATTTATGTTTATGGTAGAAATTTAAGTTTTTTTCACTCTGTTACAGTATCCGTATCAACCATAGTATGTTAGTCTCGATCAAAAGAAAACAAAAATACAAATGCAAGTTCATGTCACTGTTGCACTACTATAATCAATAACTAATTAAGTTGGTGAATCGAATGCAGTAGAGTTTCTCAGTCTTCTCGTCGATCTGTTTTAATCTTTATTTTCTAAACTAGTGAATCACTTTTTTATATACTAGCTATACCGTTTCTTCAAAATTATTTCCAGTTTATTTGTACTAAGCGGAAGAATCTAGTACTTCTTGTCAGCTGAAAACGAAAAATGCTTTTAATTATTGCATTTTGCTTACTTATAAGTTAAGGTGATAGATAAGTAATTTATGCCATGCTAACCACACTATCTCCATCTGCTGAATTTTGTGCATTTTGTGCTGCCATGTCTGTTCTGAAAGTAAATGAAATCAAGGTAGAATTTCCTTGTAAAAACTTATCATTATATTTCTTTTTTCTCCAATCTTGCAGTGGATCATCTTGTGAACACAGTAACTTTAGGACATACATTCTACTTTGAGGAAGTTACAGACACGTCTGTCTTTCCCCATTTGTTGGTAAGGATTGCAAAACTGGACGCCTTGCACCTCTTTTATGATCAAAGCAACGAAGTTTTGTGGTTTTGAATATCTTTGGTCTCAGGATATAAATTTTTGGGGGAATGTTTATCCGTCATTTGTTGCTCTTCCTTACCTACGTCAAACCAATGGAAAAATTATTGTTAATGCGTCAGTTGAGAGCTGGTTACCGTTGCCGAGAATGAGTTTATATGCTGTGAGTATATATTCATTAATGAAGCATTGCATATTATTCTCTACACTGATCAATCAAATTTCCTCTGTAAAATTAATTTAGTATCAAGTTTTATGGTAGATCAAGTAATTAAATCAAAGAGCAACCAGTAATCTATTAATTTGTTGTATTCTAAATCACTAGGCGGCAAAGGCAGCTCTTGTTAACTTTTATGAGACACTGAGATTAGAAGTAAAAGATGAGGTAGGGATAACAATTGCAACTCATGGATGGATTGCAAGTGAAATGACAACAGGCAAGTTCATCGCAGAGGAGGGTGCTGAAATGCAATGGAAAGAAGAAAGAGAAGTAAGTTATGATATTTCCATTTGTTGATGAGGAGCAGACAAACTATATATGGCATATGATGATGAATTGATGATACATATTTGCATTGTTGTAGGTACATGTGAGTGGTGGACCTGTGGAGGATTTTGCAAGGATGATAGTAGCCGGGGCTTGTCGAGGAGATACATATGTAAAGTATCCAAACTGGTATGACATATTCCTGCTTTACAGGGTGTTTGCACCAAATGTCCTCAACTGGACATTCCGCCTGATTCTTCCAACGCATGGCGGAAGACGGACATCCCTGGTGGGCACCGGGAGGCCTATTTCAGAAGGGTATGCAAGGCCTTTGTTGGAAGGCCCTTCTCCAAGGAAACCTATCATGAGCTCCAAAACTTTCCCCCAACACAGTCCTCCACATCAGCTAAAAATGGAATGAAACTAGTACTCATGTTCTCCGCATATCTCTCTCAGCAATTCACTTTGTTCAACTTGTGCTTTTAGGGGTTACGCAGATTTTGATCACTCCAACATCTCAACCAAGTTATTAAATTCTGCAGTCTTATGTAATAAACTCTCTTCAGCTTTAATAAGTTCCATGCGCATAGGAGAGCATAGCTAATCTTAGATCTTAGATCTTAGAATGGATATTTGAACAGTATAATGTATTTGCTATTTCAAAAATAAAAATTGCATGGTTCTTTACATAAATATTTGCGTAAATATGTATAAAAGGGCCCCCAAAACATTTTGGACCGCCCCTGGTCTCCATGAATGGAACAAGCCCTTATGCTTAGGCACATTTTGAAGCCATCCTCAGCGGTGTGAATATTGCATATGGTTCGTTAAAAACAGCATTAAGAATATATAATAGCATGTGGTCTAATTGGGTCAACGAGGGGAAGGAAATAACTTTTGGATCATTAATTAATTCTTCCCAATTATTACATGTTCTCGATGAAGTGTTAATTGAAACGTGGTTTTTTAAATTTATTAAAAGATATATATATATATATATCTTGATGAAGTGTTAATTAAAGTTGCCCCATGCGGCACGTGCCATTGCCCATTGGCATGGCTACAGGAGGAGAAGTTGAATTCAAACAAAGTACGATTTGTAAGACAATTTTAATAATAAATCCAAACGTACTTTGTTTATGCTTCAGAATTATGTTTGAATTCTAAGAGGAAAAAAGATGTTTGCGAATAGAAATAAATAATGTTTCTTATGCGACCAAATAAGTAACATTGAAGAGGGACAAATTCTTATTAAACGGACCTGCATACACTCTATTTCTCTTACAATATAATAAATAAAAAAGGAGAACTCAATTAATTTTTGGTCAAAGTGGTATCTGAACTTCAAAACTTGTACTTGATATTATCATTCTAGCTGTTTCCATTTCTGCGATATAGACTTCATAGTGAGTGTGTCTCTTGACCCCTATTTACAAGCGCATATATATATATATGCTGCTAATTAATACATATGCTAAGAGAGACGAGACCCAAATAACTTAGAGATAATCTTCAATGGAAATGCTCAAATCGTCAGCATAATAACTGAAACCATTTCCATCCCAAAAGTGGTGATGGGTCTCCATGCCCTCGCTTGTGCAACCTTCTTGAACATTATTGGCAGCCGACGACTTGTTAGCAATGAACTGAGCATCAACCGCCATGCCGGCATCCGAAGCCGCCTTCTGTATGGACCTTGGCGACATATCTGCAGTCAGCTGCTGATTCACAGAAGCTGGCAACATAAGCGGAAAGTTGAGACATTCTAACGTCGAAGGTCTACGCAAACCGTAATACGCCACGTCGCGAGCCACCGCCGCCGCCTCCGCCGTTGAGAATGAACCCAACCAGAGCCGGTCATGGGTGCCCGGAACCCGAATTTCCGACACCCACTTGCCCCATTTTCGTTGGCGCACTCCCTTCAGTTTTGAGAGAGTTGTTGTTGTTTGACTGCTTTCTTCTGATGATGAACAGCAACTCATGGTTTTTGGTTGTGTGTATTTGTGAGCTTCTGAAAATGCTGTGACAGAAAAATGGAATGGGTAGAAGAGGTTATATAGGTTGAAGAATGAGAAGGTCAGAGGTGTCAAAAGGTACTTACCTGGCTAGTGGGCATCGAGATGGTCAAAATTTTCAAGGGTCAAAGCAAAAGAAGGGTTCACTATTCTAAATAATTTTATTTAGATCGAAACTCAAACAATTAGCAGAGAATTTAAATTCATAAAAAAATATGAGACTCTAATTGAAAGAGATTTAAATTTTACTAAATCATGTTAATATTATTAGTTTTTTGTCAAAAAAGATTATGATGTTGAATTATAAAATTAATTACTTAATAGTGGTCAATATAATCAATTTTATTAATATTTAAAGTACAGTAAATTTGAATGCAAATTAATCAAAGAATATTCGTGAGAATAAGATGGTTTACTTAAATCTGAATCTATTAATTTATACTTATTATACGGAAAGTGCATATCATGAGGACAACTTTATGAATCTATTAAACTATAGATTCTTCTGCTTTAAATTTTTAGTAATTTACTAATTTCTAATAATTAACCGATAGTTTTTGTACAGAGAAAAAGTGCTTATTTTGAATGTCACACATGAGTCACATGACATCGTGGATTTAAGGGTACATAAACCAGAAAGCACGTCAGAGTCTCAGACAAGACCTTGGTATTTGACATCTGGATTGATTTAGAGGTGGAGAACATCGCGCGTAATGAGCACAGCTTTTCGATGCATGCGTAAGGCATGAGGTCATCACCCAGTGAACACGTACCCTACGACGTCATTTTACGTTTGATGAAGAGATGGAGAGTGTATATACCACAAGAATGGGTCATTGATTAGACTTGGGTAGGGACCGGAAAGACCAATGCCAAAAAAAGCAAATGTTGGCGAATCGTGTTACAGACACATATAAACTCGTTTCTAAAATTGAATTATTTGTTTTTATGATATTAAAATTGATCAAAATTTTGATCTATTACAACTTTGACTCATTTCTCACAGTCGCACACAAACTACAATTCGTTGTCAACTATTTTTATAAACTTTTTTTCTTTTCCATTTCTTACTTGCTTGAATTGGGATTCTCGATCATGCATTATATGCTCCCTTGTCACATTAAAGGCCTACTAGAGGTTAGAGTCCTTTGATTTGACATAGAAGAAACTAGAAAGTAGAAAGGGAAAGCCTTTGGTTGAACAAGTCAAATGTCTCACTCTCACTTTCCGACCACTACAACTTTCCGTCTTCAACGTATCCCTGTATATGTAGAATTATTATCATCATTAATATATTTTCTTTCATATGAAGTCGGCAAAGTATGCTTATTTTTCTAAACTTCTAATTATTATTATAATTATTTCAATTATTATATGTGAAGTGATATTGACACAAATATGAATTAATGTTAAAAGTCTTTTTGTGGCCATCCCTCTGTGGACCTTTTATTAGCTAACCATGTATGAATTTGAATACAAATCTTGAATTTATTGAAATACTTGAAATGCATTTAATAAGAGAGAAGTATAGTAGTATGACTAAGGAGGGATGGAAGAGTTGATCAAAACTTTGCCTCTTGGCCATTGGGGTTCGAAATAGTCCAAAAACTTCTGGGATGTGGAAACTCGACATCACCACAAAAGTGCAACTTTGTTTGTTCCTTCAGATTCGTGAAACACAACCTTATATAATATAACATCTGTATTACCTGATTAATATTATATAAGGTCATTCCCACCCCACGTGTATTTGTTTTTGCTTCTACTATGCTCTTTTGTGGACTATCACCAAGTCTCAAATTCGCATGTGGCTCATTGTATAATTATTTTTTAAGTAATAAATGATCTGCCTTTGCTTAGGTTTCTTGGCCTCTAATGGGATCTAAAATGAGCCATTAATCCCATTTGGTATTTCGTTTAGGCCTAAGAAGACTAAAAAACATTCTTAAAAAAGGGTCCCGTGTGATGAATGTACTTATTTTTAACAAGAAAAGTGTGACAAAAAACTATAAATTAAGGTGACAAATTGACTCAATTTTGAATTTAAGTGGTGAGTGAAATGAACCCAGATAGGGACAAGTATAAAAAAGCCTAAGAAGAAACATGATATACAAAAGAACATTGTGATACAGAGTTCTACACATTTGTATATAATCATTTAGTGGAGAACCATATTCTCTTTTTCAAAGGACCAAACATTGAAACCGTATGTGGTAATTCGTCAGTTGAATGCTAATATGACTAAACTGAAGTCTGAAGGTGAGACTGTCATAAACCACCCTCAAGTTTTGATTCACTGAAAAGAAGAAGCAAGTATCCTAAACAGCCCATCTGGATTATCTGCATGTACCTGAAAATTGTTTTCCTCAATTAATATTCTAAGATTCTAATGTATCTCGTGAATCATATTTTAATGTAAGTGCCTACAATGGAACATATTGCGTGCCTCAGTAGATTAACTACAAAATTAAAAGCAACATACCCAATGGCCTGCATCCTCGAGGACATGCATTTCAACTCCACCTCCCTCCCCAGCAGCAAGCTCCTCAGCAGCATGAATCCTCTGGAGATCTTCTAGGGCCCATCTGTGTAAGCTCCTTTCTGCTTTCAAAAAGTTCACATGGACACCTCGAGGCACATCTTCGACAATTTTCCTAGAATGATCCAATTCGAATAAGAGCAAGTTGCAAACTTAATATTCAAAATATTGGAAAACAATTGAGTTAGATGTAAATTCAGGATGATAATTTCCTTTTTTTTTTTTTCAAGATTTGAAATTTCTATAAACAGAATGATATTGATTGAAAGTTATGCAGTTCGGTGCACATCTGGAATCAAAATTGAATTCACTTTTAACTAAAACAAAGATTGACAGCAGAACAGCACCAGCTCATATTCTACTGGACAAGTAGGGAGTGTTGCTATCAATTAAACAGATATTTAGCTGCTAGGTATTGACTCTTGTGCCACATATGAATATATGATAACAATCAGAAAAAAAGGAACTACATTAACTACCATAAATTTGTTTCTTCATAAGATTGATACATCTCAGAAATTCCCTTGAGATCGAATGCCCATTTGAAGGTTGACGGCGATGAACCAAGCGGACCGGTTGGTCTAAGATTCGTCACCACCCACTGCACATGAAACAGCATATAATATAATATAAAATCCTCAAGGCAGCAATAGAAAATTCAAAGCAAGCATGAAATAAGAAAGAAAAACCACCCACACTCTAGCTATCTGACATTGATATTCGAAAACTTACAGCCAGTGACTTGAGTTTTATCACCCCAAACAAGAAGATTAATAGATTTCCCAAAGCTATTAACATTGACATCAGGTGACTTGGTCAATATATTCTCAAATATAGCACAAGTTACACAACACGAACACTTAATAAACACATCACTGCTAAGCATGAAAAGTTGGATTTGTATATCAAATTATCAATAAAGAAACAAGATGTAATGACCAAGCAGCTAATACCCTATTACAATTATTCATACACTTATTCACTGTGCATGAAACAAACGAAGTAGGCTAAGTATTTATGTTCGGATAACAACAAACTGATCTAGTCATACAAGTTTCAGAGCCCAAACTTAACACATTCTGGCATGTCTCACAGTTTGAAATATACCTGTGCCACATCTTTGGAGAACCCTTTTTGAACTAGAGCATTCACAACATCCTGCTTTGAGGATACCTGCCTTGGAGAAGGATTAGTATAATTAAAATATATTAAGAAAGAAAACAAAACAAAAATTGAATATGACTTCACCTCTTTTGGCAGTGTACTAAGGACAGAAATTAATTCTGCTGGATGGTCTTCCCCATCCCCACCAGGACGAACTTTTCCAGGAGTAGCATCTAGAACCCAAGCCTAAAAAAAAAAACTGGTAAGAGAAAAAGAAAGAGAATATCCACACCCACATATTCAAGGATACAATCAATATCCCCAATACCTACTCTGACTGGTCGTGCAAGAGGCTTTGCAGCTTGCTCCACCATGCTCATGACAACTACAAGACAATTGGAAAGCATAGCTCATCAGATCCATTTTATATAGATGTAAATTAACTATGTACTAGCAGTCTAGCACCCTCCAAAAAGGCATGTAACATGTAAAATTAACCTAAGATACCTTTTCCTCCAAAACTGTGACCAACTAAAACCCGAGGTGTTATTCTAAGCTGTCGAACCTAGACAGGAAGAAGAAAGAAAGTCACATAAAACATATAACTCAGAGAAGGTACTACACAGGAAGATACAAACAAAGATGCGGCGTTCAAATGCCGTGTATACAACAATATTCATGCAAGCCATGTTGAAATTATAAAAATGTGTGCAAGTATGATATAGAAATACAGGCTTAAGAAACACAAATGAAGGCTGTGCGATTTTGGTCCTAGCTAATTCACAACAATAGATGAAACCATTCTGCAAAGACAAACTTGTTCTGCAATAATAATGACAGCTGGTCAGTGCTCAAGAAACACATACTAGTTTTAAGACATCAAGAGCAGTGGAAGAAACGGTATGGGGTCCCCTTTTCTTAATTGATGCCGAATCACCATGACACCGCAGATCCACTAACAGAAACTGTGCCAACAAACAAAAGAGGAACAAGTAAGAAACCAATGCCAAATACCAAAATGACACTTGCCATCTATCTAAGCACACCAAAAACATGCTTTACAAATAGAAATAATAAACATGACAACTGATGAAATAGTAAACATGCTTAAAAGATCACTAGTAAAATTCACTGTATAATAGTTTAATCATTAGATCACTTGGGTTATTTGATTGGTCAAGGTACTGCACAGAAATAAGACTAGAGTATTGTGAAAGGAATTTTATCAGAAATTAAATGTTTTGTAATTAACCAGACAAATACATGTTCTTCCCATATTAAGTGAAAATACAAAAGCAGAGGATGATACCTGCCATGTTGGAAATTCTTGTGCCAATCTCCTAGTGAAGGTTCCTGCAGTATCAGACATTATGAAGTGAATCAAAGACTACTTAAGTAAAAGAAACCCATAGAAAATCCCACACATCCCCCTTGTTGCTAATAATATACAGACCTAGCATTGAAAAGAAATACATGAAAAGATGCCTACAGGCTATAAAAGAGTACATCAAAGGGACCATCGACTGAGAATAATAAAAGAAAATGATAGCTATACAAAGACTCAAATAAATTTTACAAAAAAATAAGGTTTTCATAAATAGAAATAAGCAAGGAATTTGAGTAAAATAATTCTAAAAGTAAAATAGAAGAGGTAAATGACGGTTCAGTTACCTAAGATTTTAATCATACTTACTACAATAAACAGGAAGCAAGCACAGTTAAACAAGAAAATAACCTTCAGTCCAAAAAGCAAAAAGGGGGAATTGGCAGGTGACCATTAATCAAGATGAATCCAAAATATTCTTCCCATCATTCTCTTCCAATGTTGAACAGGTATGGAGGTAAAATGAAATTATTAATATCAAGAATAGTAGTAGGTTGAAAGAACCTACTTACCCCAATTCTTCCTGCTACCTAGAATGCCATGCAGAAAAACAGCTGTTGGCGGTTCAGGTAATGACCTTGCCACGACAGAACTCCATTTTACCTGCATACCAGAACTATTCAGTATGTGATTTGCCTACTGAAGTGAAGCTAAGAAAAATAAGCAATGGTACAGCATTCCCTCTTCATAAATTCTGAATTCTCATATTCTCTGACTAGCCCTAGCGCATGTGAGACTGCTCCTTAATTTTTAGCTGTTTGTCAAATTTTAAAATAGTTACTGGGTGTTATATTTTATTGGGTGGCTACTCTTATTGGTTACTATTTAAGTTTAAATATATTTAGAAACATATAGACCTGGAAAAAATGGGGAGAACGATACCTTGACCTGCTCTCTTTTTATAATAGAATAGATTACCACTGGTTGTGTGATTTAAATTGCCAAGGAGGAGGTATCTTATAATCTCTGACACCCAGACTACTTGCAGTCAAAGAGAAAGATAAATTTAATCAGATAATAATTTTTGCGAAAGGGCTGAGATTCAGACCATAAAAGTTACTGATATGCTACTGACCAATCTTTCAAGGGGAAAAATGCTTCCATTTTCACCAGCGTCCAAATTTTATTTTATTTTTTTATGCTGCCAGTAGCATCCAAAAGATTTTGAAAATCCAATTCTTCGCTGATAACTAAATCTAAAAATGTAAAAACTCCAACTATAGACAACCAAACGGTCCAAAGACTCCAAACCTACCCTCGCAGCAACTAAATGGCAGAGAGAGAGAGAGAGAGAGAAAATGTAAAAACTCCAACTATAGACAACCAAACGGCCCAAAGACTCCAAACCCACCCTCGCAGCAACTAAATGGCAGAGAGAGAGAGAGAGAGAGAGAGAGAGAGAGAGAGAGAACAATTCCATCAAGTTCTCATTGATAAAACTCAATACACCATCTTAGAAGGAGACTAAGGAATACAGAAGACTTACAAGTGCTCCTTGAACAAGTTCAAATGCCTGCAACAAAAAAATAAATAAAAAGAAACTGTTAGTTGGGTAAAAGTTATCTTAGTTCTTAAGTAATCTAATCTGAAAGTTCAGACATAATCTACATTCCAAAAAGGACCAATATATACATCTAGCAGCTTTAGATACCAGGATTTCAGAAGGCTTGGCCAAATCCCTACCGCGTGCAAGCCTCTGATCAACTAATGCCATTCGAACACCAAACTTCTTATCTGCCTTCCCCAAGCGGCCAACAGCTAACTGAGTCTACAACAAGAAGAGGGAAAAGGGTCATTAAAAGAACAAAGTGACCATCAAACCAAGTTTTGTCCCACAATTAGAGAAGTCCTTAAATTACTAAAAATCACATACTTGTATCACCAGCAGGTACAAAATCACTCATGGGTTGAAACTTTCTTTAATATTATCCAAAAATTTATTTATTAACATAATAAACAAAATTCCCAGGAAACCAAACATACATTATTAAGGACAGAGAAATTAAGAAGTTACTACAGTTAGAAATTCACATGTTTAACTATATAGCAAAAGAGCATTTGGGAATGAAACAGACAATTAAGTCATATTACTTGGCAATGACATTTCTATCGATACAAGGCACAACTTAGAACTCGCAAACAAACTGAAAAGCTTATTGTGAATGGGGAAAGTACTTTGGAGGGCCAAGAGATCTGAGTCGTCTTCAATCCGTGCATAGGCTGAGACATTAACTTCCTCTCTCTGAAATTTACCGAGCTCCCGCCGTGACTGCATCCAGGGAGATTCGAAATCGCCGACATTGTTGCAACGACGGCGTTTGGCGATGAGGATTTGGAGGCGGAGAGCGAGAGAGAGCGATAGCGAGAGAAATTGGGAGGCGGAGACACCGAGGCAAGTGGTCGGTGTCTCTCTCGGGGCCTCCCTTTTTGATGAATTAAAGACAAGTGGCGGGGAACTTTGGTCTTTGGCGGCTTGGCGCTTCTCTATCAGAAAATGACGGAACTGCCCCTGAGGCTCTCTGAGGTCTGAGCTGTGAATCAGTGAATGTATGGGCACGTGGAGTACCCCGTCTTTTACAAGAGCGGGGAAATCGATTCGTGTCAGGTACTCGCGGTGAAAGCGAGTTGTGTTTGCTTTCCACACCAAACTTTAGCTGCTTATTATTCATTGCATTAATTATTTAAATTGAAACTCTTTAAGTCAAACACAATAAAAGACTGTAACATTAATCAGATCGTTCGTATCCACCGTTAATTTTCTCATTATCTGCTATACTCTCTAATTGAAGGGTCAATTAATTTTCTAAAAGCTTATAATTCCTTAACCATCATCACTTAAGCGAAGGAACATGTTATAGAATCCAACCATTTTTCCCATCGTTTTTTTCAACACTCTCATGTAAGGTGGATGCTACATGAGTCCCACAAAACAATTTTATAGGCCTAAAGAATGAGGACAAATTAGGAAAAGGTTTGGATTCTAATATCTGACTTTCATCTAATGCTTCGTGAACCATAGAAAAATCTTAGAAACTTGAAAGCTGATGCTGTGTGTAGCTGACCTCTTACTTTTCTGCATGAACAATAGATCTATTCACTAGAAAGAAAAATGGAAACAAAAAAGGTGCTGCCCACAAAAAAAACAATGGTTTTACAGTTTTCTCGCCAAATAATATAGATGTGTTATTACATGTATGTGTATATTATATATACATATTTTCTTGTTTATTCAAGTTCACTGTGAATAATTTATTTTTATCCTCTCCACTATAACAGAATAATGAAAGTAGAAATAAATACGTTAAAACCGATCAACCAGCGTAGGGAACCGTCGAAGAAGCCAAGCCACACCTTTGATGGCTACCTGTAAATAAAACAAGATTTTTAGAGAAAACCTGAATTAGTAATTTGTCCAATTTTAATTTTTTAACTTCAAACTCATGTCTAATTTTTGTGCCCATTAGAGGAGGTTGAACAGGAAAAATACAATTGGAATGTCAGAATTTAGCCAACCATGCTGAACATATATTCATATCCTCCCTATATATTCAAATAATGTCAAATGCCATGAAGAGTTCACTTTATAGTCATATTCTGCTTATATCAGGGCCCAACCAAACTGAACTACAGTTAACAATTTTCTATGTTTTGAAATAGAATTCGGAATGCCCTGACTGTGGAGAGAGTTTATATGCTTAGAATCAGAAAAATTTATAATCTTATTTGTTATGGCCATGTCTGATATTTCAACTGTTTATCAGAAAAGGTCTTGTGTACAATTAGAGAGCATTCTGCAAATTCTTTTTCTTTTCGGGCCACTTGATGTCTTGACACTAATGGTAGCACAAGTAGTAAATCATGTGGTGTTGAAGGTAAATGTACTTACCAATACACTCTCCCCAGGCTTGATTGCAGGTTCAACACTATCTCGCCCGTAGCTGTTTTGCAAACACAAACTTTAGTTTCCCAAAAAAATTCTTTGCACTTAGCAGATTTATTGCAACATGGTGCAGGTAAGATCTACACGTGTTTAAAAAATATTAAAAAGATTGTATTACGAACATGAGCTTGGTTCTAAAGGAGTGCATCAGAAAAAGGTTGAAGTACCTTTATCTACGTTAGTGAAGTACTGGTGTTTTGTTGGACTTTCCCATAACAGAATTTGTTCAGCAAACAGCAATGGATGTACTAAAATGACAAATTGTTACACATTGATACTCGATATGTTAGCCATAGTTCCACCAAAGCTGAAAGTCTGTAGTAACTTTAGTTTCCCAAAAAAATTCTTTGCACTTAGCAAACAGCAATGGATGTACTAAAATGACAAATTGTTACACATTGATACTCGATATGTAAGCCATAGTTCCACCAAAGCTGAAAGTCTGTAGTAGCATATATAGTATGGATTTTTCAGCACGAACCTTACAATGCCCTGTTTCATTTAGTAAAGACTGGTTTTGGCTGCATATTTTTTCTATTTTTATTTTTTATGAGGCCTAAGAAATGACATTCCTTGACCAGTAACAAAGCATATGACGCAATAGCTACAACTTGGTTAGACAAGATATATCCTCTTTTGATGCCCAAGACTAAGCCCAGGTTAGGTTAATAGTTGGTGTGCATATAGCATTACTTGGTTTTAGTTAAAGAGATAGAGATCAAAGATATGGGAAGGAGATAGAATCACACAAACAAACACAAGCATGCATGTATGCACACACACGTACACAAGATCTTTTTTCTACATCTTCAAGACCAAATTGAAAGTGCATACATTACTAAATCAATTATACTGTGTTTCCATATAAAAAATCCTTACATTATTTGTCTCTTGCCATTCACTACCTCCAACCGATAAAAGCTACATCCTTTGCTAAAGGGAAAAGGCTTCCCCTTCCATTCTGAAAACTTTTAATACAAGTTAGCCTAAAAAGTATGGCAGATGATGAAGAAGATGCTATAATTTTCGCCAACACACCTAAATGCCAGGTCACCCCAACTGCTGATGAATCCTCATTGGATATATCATCAATTACAAATTGGAGGTCTTTGCCGACAGAATCAGTAAATTTGTTGAAGAACTGAAGTATATCCTGCTAATTAATTGAAGCCAAAGCTTTATGTTAAAATCTAATAAACTTTAGTACATATGGCATCAGTTTGTATACCAACTAGTGCAAATTGCAAATGTACAACTTTGTACAATTTAGAATATTAATTTTCATTTAATTTAAACTACTTTTTGACTGTGAACCACATAGAACAGAGAGAATTAGATAAGAGATAGGGTACCTTGCGACCAACGAAAGGAGTTGGAAAAACAAGGTCCTCGTACACACATTTCTCTGCGATGAGCTCTCCCACAGTGGCCAAATCCTGGTTGTTGATTCCTCCGTAGAATTTCCTGACGATGTCCGCTCCAGTACCATCACTCGCCGGCGATGAAACAACCTCGACCGTCTGATTGGCTGACGATGAGACTCGAAACTGAAGGGTCTGTGGGGTCCATCGGGGTAGTGTATGAGCAGTTGCTGTGTTGGGATGGTGGAAGTTGGAAGTGGTGGTTGGAATTGGAGGAGACTTGGTGAGGTTGAGGAGAGGAGACAGAGATGAGAGGGAGAAGGAGTTTATGGTCAGCATAGTGCTCATTTGCTGTAACTGTCATTAATGGACCGCAGTTACACAAATTGAGATAGCGAATTGCAATGTAAACACTTGATACCCGACAAAAATTTGAGCATGAATTGACCATTTTGTCCCACCTCTCCCTCTTCCTTCCCCATCTGTCCTCTCTCCTGCAATCTCGCGCGCGACCACCACCAGCAGACCAGCCACCTCCGGCCATCTCACTGCCGGCGATGACCCCTCCCAACCCCTTCCCAAGCACCACCTTCGCCCGACCCACCTCTTTCTCTCTCTTTCCTTCTCTCTCTCCTCTTCCCGCAGCTGCACTTGGGCAGGTAGCTGCAGAATACAAGAGGCCTGTTCGGCGGGTAGCTGGCGGAGAAAACATTCAGGTTCGGCACTGGTCCAGGATACAAAAGTTCGATGCTGAAATATCAATATTATCAATGCCTCCATCTTGGTCCAGGATACTTGTCAAGTTGCGAAGGTACGTTATATGTTCGAGTCTGGATGCATTGGACATTCTTCTGTTTCCAAGCTATTTAGTGATCAGCATTGGAAATTTTCCTTTTTTACCTTCTCAGGTTCAGCTGGTAGTGCATCAGCTGCTGCATGGAGGCTTAATTCATTACTATCAGTTTGCTCTCGCTAGCTTTTAGTGCAAAGGATGAGTGCCATGGAAGAGATCAAATTTGGGCAAATGTCTTCAAATTTACTTTAGATCTGAATCTCTTTTTATGATGCATATTAATAATTCCAGTTAGAATCGGGATTTTGATAATTCCAGTCAATTTCCTTCCCAAGTGGAATGGGAATTCAATTCCCATTCTGGTCTGAATTCCTGCTAAACAGTCTAAAACCTCAGCCACACACTCGCACGCCTCCCTCGAGCTCGACCCTCACTTTCTCACTTCTCTCTCTCGTCGCATCCCTCTCTCTGTCTCACCGTCAGTCAACTTTTCTCTCTGTCTCACCGACCGTCGCCTCTTCTCTCTGTCTCACCACCATCCTCGATCGCCAATTTAAGAAGGTAAGTTTTTAGTTAGGGTTTCAGGATTAATTAGGTTTCGATTTCTATGGTATCTGATTGGGTTTTCAATTTAAATTATTGATGTTAATTTGCTGCAATTTTGTCTTATTTTTTGGTTAATGTGGTTATTTGTTCCGACTGAACCAAATACTCGGATAAATGAATCTGTTGGTTTGGAACCTTACTTGTTCAGTTTGGTTCCAGGTTGACTCATTCAGAGCACTTTGGTTTGGTTGAAGGTTTGGGCTTTGTGGTTCGGTTATCCGAACCGTGCCCTCCCCAGGGTTTGATGCATTAAAACTGCTTTGTTTCTTTATATTGATTGCTGAAGTATACCCTTCTAGGGTTTTATAACTTCAACTTTTATATTTTGCCTTAAATTTCTGCTATTGTTGGATTAATTAATTGGTGTTACTTCATTATTATTATGAAAACAGTGAGAATTGAATTGGGTCAAGAAGATGAAATCTAAGAGAGAACATGGGGATAATGCAAGTGTGGATATGGAAGGGCTTCAATCTGACCTGAAAAGGCAAAAAGTGATCGAGCAAGCCCCTAAAATATATCCACTTGCCCCTGAATGCTTCGTTCTACCTGGTTTTTGTTACTGGGACGAGGATGAGGAGGGCAACCAGAGAAGGCCTTCTGTTAATGGCTATAGAGGGAATGGTGGTTATCACCAGATGGTCCAACAAAATGGGGTTCAGCTTCAAAAAGAAGAGGATGATGATGAAGATGACAACCCACATCAACAAGGACTATATCTAGGAAAACGGAGCCGCGAAATTGAGGTTACGAGGGATTGCCCGTACCTTGATGCTGTTAATCGCCAGGTATATTACTCTTCTTAGTTATTACAATATGATTTTCCACCGTTTATCTATATTACCTATGCAAAAGTATCCATTGTAATGATTGCTTGCCTTTGCTTTATCTAGGTTTTGGATTTTGATTTTGAGAAGTTTTGCTCTCTTTCTCTGTCAAATTTGAATGTGTATGCATGCTTGGTCTGTGGGAAGTATTACCAAGGAAGAGGGAGGAAGTCTCACGCATATACTCATAGCATTGAAGCAGGACACCATGTTTATATCAATCTTCTTACAGAGAAAGTTTATTGCCTTCCCGATGGATATGAAATTAACGATTCATCATTGGATGACATTCGACATGTTCTAAACCCAAGGTTTGCTTATGCTCTAAACCTAAGATGAAATGGCAACATCTTAGTAATTGGTTTCCAAGAGTTATAGTTACTAATGTTGTCTTGTTCATTTAGTCATTTCAAGTATGCAGATGTAAAAAAATAGTTTTTAATTCATTTGGTTATTTATATATAGGTTTACTGTGGAACAAGTTGAGCAGATTGACAAAACCAAGCAATGGTCTAGGGCACTTGATGGTTCTGATTACCTTCCTGGAATGGTAATGATTTTTGTTCTCTCTCGCACTTTTGCAGTTCGTTATGTTCTATTATATTTTCTCTCTCATTAGTGGAGATTAACAAGAGTGTAGTTAACCACGTTAAATATTGTGTTTTCTTGTGTGTGTGGTCTATTTTCTGATTACATCTTAACTATATCTAGTGAGGTGTTAATTTTGGTTTCTAATTAGTGTTAGCTGTCGTTGATTTTGCAAACCTTCAGGTGGGGCTAAATAACCTAAAGGAGACTGATTTTCTGAATGTCACGATCCAATCTTTAATGAGAGTTACTCCTCTAAGGAACTTCTTCCTTATCCCCAAGAACTATCAACATTGCAAGTCTGCACTTGTTCAACGATTTGGGGAGCTAACGAGAAAGATATGGCATGCACGAAGCTTTAAAGGACAGGTTTGATCTTGTTGACTCTGTAACGATGTCTATAGTTATTGTTATAATACATGAGAGCTCATATGTTTCAAATTCTTAATATATGCAGGTGAGCCCGCATGAGTTCCTGCAAGCAGTTATGAAAGACAAACGCAGTAATAAACAGTTTCAAATATGAGTGCAGTCTGACCCAGTCGAATTCATAGATTGGCTGCTTAAGACATTTCATGCAGATCTTAGAACTTCTAAGACCAATAGCAGTATTATCTATGAGTGCTTTCAGGTTTTGTCTCTTATTCTACTTCTTTATTCATTATATTGTTGTTGCTGCAGAACTTGAGTCTTTAAAAATACTATTTATGTAATATATTCTGTGTTGATCTGATAGGGGGAACTGGAGGTTGTGAAGGAGATTCCTAAGCAAGGTATTGAGATGAAAGAAAATAGTGATGACCACAATACAGATGGTGGAACTGAAAATAATGGCACTGTCTTAGAAACTTCCAAGGAGAATTTCCTAATGCTTGAATTGGATTTGCCCCCACCACCACTTTTCAAAGATGTCATGGAGAAAAATATAATACCCCAGGTACGTGATGCAATTTTTCATGCGTATTGTCAAAGGTTTTAAATTCCATTGTTAATTGTGATTGAATGACAACATCTTTAATAAACAAATTAAATAAACATCTACTTTTGTAGATTCTAATATAGTATTATTTCAAGCGAGTAGAAAAAAAAAATTACTTTTGCAGACTCTGCTACTCCAATTCCTTCACATTTTCCTGCATAATTTCAACATTTCCATGTTTAAGTTGCCAAATGAGGTAATTAGCATTTATAAGTCTTCAAATCCCAACTTTCCTTCAAATTCCAACTTTTTTTCCTCCATTAAAATACACGGTTAAGGTCTTATTTCAACTTTAAAAATAAAAAAACAGCTGGTTCCACTGTGGGGAAGAGAGAGAACTGATGATGAGATCATTTTGAGTTTTGGTTTCAATAAGTTTTCACATGCATGGCCTGAAAACTGTCTGGTACAATTTAGGTCCCACTGTTCAACATTTTGAAGAAATTTGATGGGGAGACGGTGACTGAAGTGGTCCAACCTCACATAGCAAGGATGAGGTATCGAGTCACCAGATTACCACCGTATCTTATTCTCCACATGCAAAGATTTACAAAGAACAACTTCTTTGTGGAGAAGAATCCCATTTTAGGTGAGCTTATATGTTTATGGAAATATTTTGTATTTGAAATAATCCTTTAGGGCCTTTAATGTCACATGGTTCTTTGTCTCATCATGTGCCAGCTTTTGCTAATTCATGTTATTTCTGTTGTAGTCAACTTTCCTGTGAAGAACCTTGAATTGAAAGACTTGTCAACCTCCACAGAGCTGCGTTCAAAGTATGATTTGATTGCAAATGTTGTTCGTGATGGTAAACATGAAGAAGGTTCCTATAGGGTATTTTTACAGTGGAAGTCAGAAGAAACATGGTAATTATGTTCCTCATTTAATTACAGAAATGTAAAAAAGGAAAAAAGTGACGTACGGTCTAACGTATGGCTATGTTTTCAGGTATGAGATGCAGAATCTTCACGTTTCAGAAACCCTTCCTCAAATGGTTGCACTTTCCGAGGCGTATATGCAGATATATGAGCAGCAGAAGTAATGTTGGAGAGTCTTTAAGACTAAGCTATTGCTGGGAGTAGAATCTTTTCATACAGTGCAATTCACTGTCTCTTGCAATGTGCAACCGAGTCCCTATGTGAGAGATCTCTTGATCATTTCTAGATTGTATTAATTCTAATTGGTTTTTCCTTGACGTGCATAAATTGAAGGAGATCTGTATATATAATTTGATATGTTGGTCACCAAGAATCAAATGGTTAACATTAATTTCAAAGTGTCAAATAGTTTATATGATATATGAATCAAGTTTAAAGTTATCCGTTAGATTTTATCAAACAGTTGGTGAACATGGATTTTCATAGTCACCAACCACATGCACACATTGAATTTCGCCTTCGTTTTGTATAAGGAACTGAAAATGATAGTTCTTTTAGTCCCTAATGCATTTGAATTTTCACGTAATGTCTTATGCTTTAAGTTTGTCGGGTTCTATGCAAGTGTACACAATACTGTGGCATCTCATAGAGGCCGTGCCCTTGTGCGAAAGTCTTTAGATTTAAATGAATTGGTAGAGTAGAGACAGAGAGACGCACAAACAGAATGGATAACAATTGCCTATTCTTTGCTTTGCCAATTGCTTGCTTCAAATTCAAATCCACTTATATCTACTAAAGCATTTCCTATGTCGCTTGTACTTGAGGATAGCAACTCTAAATCGTACCTGTGCAACATAATTCAGGCTTGCTTATGGTGCTGTCTTGATTGTGGATGCGGTAGAAGGAGTCATGGTAAATACACAGAGGGCTCTGCGCCATGCCATCCAATTAAGATCGGCTGTGTATTGTGGTCATTCACCTTGCACTCATTTGCTAAGCTTTATGTTAAACTCCATGGGAAAAGAGTGTGGAGGCAACTCCCTTAGGGCCAATGCAGCTTGCAAATTGAATGTTAGACATCTGCTCTAACCAATGTCTTCTTTTGGCAAACTCTAGCTAGTTTGCATATTGATCTCAGATTAACTTTCGCATGTATTTTTCCTTTTTTATGTGTCAATGAATAGAAAATTTTAAGGTAGAAGAAAATGAAGTGTGATTTCGTAAAAGCTGTTGGATTTCAAAATCACCTAGGTTGTAAGTCATTTCCGCAACTCAAAATATGCAGATGTCTCCATGACTACAATATAGATTTTTCTTCCTTCATGATTTAAGTGGAATTATCAGTCCAAATATTCATCAACGTAGTCATACATCGAGTAATTTTCCAACTGTTTCTCATATTTCTGGTGTGATTTCTGCAGAATGACACTGCTTTTAGGCCCTCCAGGCTCTAGAAAGACCACGCTACTATTGACTTTGCCTGGAAAACTCGGTAATGATGTGAAAGTAAGAATATTGTACAACCATATAATTAAGATTATTTTTTTAATATTTTCACCTATAATTTGATCAAATTGCTCACAATAACTTTGCTTTCGGGTAGAGTTACATAAAATGGACAAGGGATGGAAGAGATTATAACGGAGAGGACATCAGCTTATATTAGTCAACATGATCGATCTGCACATACCAGAGTTGACAGTGAGAGAAAAAAACAATGTAAAAATTCACATATCCAATCTATTTTGAAGAATTCTTGAAAATCTGAATAGTTAATTTGCATTTGGGAAACTTTCAGAAATGTTTGGTAGAATAAAAAGATATTTTTTGTATAGATTATCTTTAATAAGAGATCTAAAAAGTAAATGATTCTGATTATAAGCTTGTATATTGTGGAAAGGATGTTTATTGTGAGGTAGGTAACCTGTGTGAACCAAGTTAAATTTGTCTCTGCACCGAAAGATATGCAATATTATTGAACGTTGACTCATTGGTCAGTTTGGTCCCCTATCCTGCTTCCAACGAAACAGGGTCGACGGATGCAGCTTATAACTCCACAAACTATATTCTAATGCGCTTTTTTTTTTTTTTTTTTGTNTTTTTTTTTGAGAAAATAATATACTATGAGTCTATGACAAAAAGCATAATGCTTATTAATCTTTATATTATGTTATGTTACTTCTTTAAAGCCAAAGCTAACGTTGTCGGTGGTTGACAGAGGTTTTTGTTCTTCATTCAGTGAAAGGAGATGATGAAGACGACTTTGCGATTTCAAACATTAAGCTTGACATTACATATACTTGCATATATTGGGTTGAAGCTAGGTTGGTTGATCGGTGTCGGTTCACAAAGTGAATTTGTTCAATCTCTGCGACACTCATCATTGTTAAGAAATATGGTGAAAAGCTTTGTCTTGTTGGTTATTATTGTTTTAAACTATATTTAGTTAATGTGCGCACGGGGGAAGGGAGATGATCAACCCATTTACCTCCGAAAAATCTTTTCTTTTAAATTTTTCCAAAATGGACAGCAAATGTTCCAAAAATTAACCATATTGAATTAATTTGCCGCTAAAATAAAAAAATTTATTGAAATTTTGAAAAATAACAGCAAAATTGTGGAATTATACCAAAATATATTTCAATAATGTAGAAAATCGAAAATTTATACAAAATTTTGCTGAAATTTTTAAACACTCTCATGAGCGTTCAAGTGCTCTCAAAAAGTACGGACACTCGACTATAATTGCAATACACCTTAAATTTGTATAGTTAATATATAATTAAAAAAATATAATATAAATGTAAGAATTTGAAA
>QANT01005436.1:0-15635 GCA_003254885.1 Purshia tridentata
TTTTAAAAAATCTATTTTTTGGACCTCAGTCTAAACAATTGGATTTAAATATTAACTTAAATTTCTATATGGTTTTAGTCTAAAATTGGAATTATTTCTAAATATTCCTTAATATTATATTGTGAATGTTTGTGTTAGGTAAAGATGTTTTTTCATATAATTAAAGTATAAATTGGCTAAGCTGTTTATAAGTATCGAATAATTTTCATCTTTTAAACACAGTTTTTGGAGTTGGATTAGACTTATATAAACTTTTAACATGATATCAAAACAAATTAATCATAGATTGGGATTGAGTTAGGCACATAAACTTCTAACATTTAGCTTGATTGGATTGTAGATATCAACTACTCATGTATATTATCAGAGCTTGACATAATATATGTGTATATAAATTAGAGGCTGAAAATTGGGTGATTCGCCAACCCTGAATGACTCACCAACCCCTCCATTGTTTTTGAAGAAAAATAAAAAAGATGAAAGCAGGCCATACTCCATTCAATGACGTGTTGAAAAGCATGTGAGCTGCATCCACACACAAACACAGCTTTAGACGACATCCACTATGCCTGCTACTAAATAATAAAAGAGTACGTTCAAACATATCGTAATAATCAACATCTTGAAACTTCCAGATAAGTAGAAGAAGAAATATTCTCATTTTTGCTGATGCTGCCAAAATAATTTACTTTTTATCCAAGCAACACAACTTTAGACTTTAGTAGTATCCTTTGGGCTTTCTCCACCCTTCAATTTTTTAATACCTATCTCATAGTGGGAGATTGCCATTCAAATTCAACTATAAATCATAAATGCCAAACCCATAACTTTGGTTTAACAGTGATGCTAACTGCATCATATATGTTTAGTATCACATGATTCACGTGTGTATAAATGTGTTTTACTTTTATTAGAGATATTATTCATATGTGATACAAAAATGTGGTATAAATGGTTTTGATATAATTTTGAGGGGTGGTAATTTAAGGAAATTACTAATTGTTCTTTCAAGTCAAAATACACAAAATTCATTAGTAATTTTTTAACTCTTAATATTATAATTGTAATAGTTATTAACTTTTCAGCCCAAGTTTGTGATGCTTTATTTATTTTCTTTTACCTTTATAATAATAAATGAATAATACTATATTTGGTGGTTCATATAGAAAGTTTTAATTAAGTCGACGTGGTTGGTCCGTTATGTCCAATTCCGTGAAAGAAGGGGGTTTGATTAGCTTCGTCCGCCTGTCCGCTTTCTCACTCACCCGCCAAAATTTACCCGCCAACAACAAAGCGGACGGTTCGTGTGGGACCCACGGGATTGAGTCAGCCATGACTATGAGCGCTCTTCGCATTTAGCAGCCCAACTCCCTCAACCCCCCGTTTCCCGCTTTTATATTTAATTCTGACCGATCCTCTGCCTCTGCTGATGGGCCTCGTACCCACCACCCCACCACGACATCTATTCATAATAATAATTCATCATATAAATAATAATTAATAATAATCCAAATTTCAGAAAAACCGCAAAATTGTTGTTGCTTTTACCAAACTACCCATGGTTTGTTACCAACTCTGCCTTGGCCCTGCGCATGAAAACGACCCTTTTTGGTCTGTTAGTGCACACTGCTGCAGGGAATGCTGACGTGTTTTTTTTTTTTTATTGTTTCCCAACTCATCGTTATTTCCTATAAAACCGGGGGATGGCTGTTAGTGGATTTAATTAATTCGAGGTTTATTATGAGTCTATGACTCAACAGCCAAGCTCTACTGTAAAAATAGCAATTTAAGTTAAGTAATCAAAGAACTGGCATTAAGAAAATAATTAATGGATAAACATGATCGACAGAATTTGCTTGGGTAAGTGGTTTCTTGAGCGTCCTCAACTACAAATTTAGCTCTTTTTTTTTTTATAGCGATTTTTAAACGGTAACAAGTGATATAAACTGTGTGGGTTCTGTGGGTCCGCTATCATTTGTTATTTAGGACGTTGCAATTTCTTTTTTAATTTTTTAAATTGAGGTAAAAAAGAAAAAATGGAAAATAAAGAGAGAGAAAATGGAAATCCGTTTGCGTAACCATGAGAGGTGATATGCATCTTTTGATTGGATTGGATGAATAATATTTGGGTTTGGGCACTTCTCTCCCACTCTCATCATCTTCCTCCTCCTTCCTACCATCCCCTTCCTTATTCTCTCTCTCTTATCTCCATAACTACACTTCTTTCCTCGGATACCATTCCCAGATCGCTCTCTCTCTTCTTCTTCTTCCACGGATCACTTCTTTTGATCTCTTTCTGCGTCGTGCATTTCAGTGGCTGAGTGGGTCTCTGCTGATCACTTCCTTGAAGATTCTAAACGATCGGTCCCCTCCTCTTATCCAAAAAGCACTACATTTTCTGAGGTACTTATCTCTTTGTTTCCTCCCGGATTTTGAACTTTTACTCGATACGTTTGTTTTGGGTTTCTGGGTATATGAATATTTGAGCTGCCATGGGTTTGCAGGATCTGGGTCAGCACTCGTTTTTCCTGGGACTCGGTTTAAAGGGAAAGCATATTGAGGTAACTTGTTCTATCTGCGACATTCCTGCACTTACGTTTTTTGGGTTAATTAATTATTTATTGCTGTTTTTTGGTAATATTATGTGGAAAAGGAATCTCTTTTTCATTAAGAATTTACGAGATGAGATAGACGTTGAATTCATATCGTAAAAGATCTTAAGCTTGGATATTTTTTCTCCGTTGAGATTGATATCTTCTTGACTTTCCTGATTTTTAAGATTCCTAACTCTTAACTTGGAAAAGTTTTTCTTACTTCTTTCCATTTATGCTCTTTTAATTTATCGATCGAGCTTCCTTTTGTGGCTGCCCATCCTTGAATCTATGATATGCTCTGGTGTTTAACGTTTATGGTATGCAGTGCATCTATAATTGCAGTTCTTGCTGGATGATGCCATTGATTTATATGGAATCATTTAATTAGTTTTTTTGGCTGTTTTTGTTTTTGTTTTGTTCCTTCCGATCATGTCCAGAGTAATGTTTAGTGTTAAATTGTTCCCAACACTGGTGGCAGGAGGCCACAAGTTTGACTTCATTGTCTCCTGGAATATATTGATTGATGATGATGATGATGATTAAAGTTACAGATTTTAGTTTTACAGCTGATCTAAACATATTGAGACTTTTATGTTTGCTGTGCATCCAGACATCTTGTTTGATCATCTGAGTTCTTGAATTTTTATGTTGTGCATGCTTATCTGGTTGCAAGCTTCTGCATATATACACGTGTGTTGACGAGCATCCTCTTGAGTGTTTTGTAAAGTAAACAACGCAAGTGCCATTGTTCCTCCCACTATGGGCTTAACTCTGAACTTAATTCCTAATTCAACAACATCAAACTCATTATAACTTGAACCATGTTCAGTACCCTCTTACCAACTCATGACTAAGCACTATAGTACATAACTATTTTCAAGACAGTATCCAAATATGTGTGGTGAGATCCATTTCACAAGGCACTTGATCAGAGATGCGGGATAAGACCTGCATTGATAGGGTCTTTGTAACTTCGACTCTTAAGCTACTTAATATTTAAAATGCCCCCTCATAGAGAGGGTGGAGCCTTGCATGCCTTTTAGAATATTATTTTGAATGGGGTAAAAGTTCTTTGGTTGTATTTTTGTTGTTGTTGGGTTTCAGTTGTTTGATAGGCATTCCTCGCAAGCTTTTCGCCATTGCTAGCTTGTCATAATTGAGAATTTAAATTTTCTTCTTTTCCAGGTCGATTCTTGCTGTTTATTTTACCAACACACAACGCAAATAATTTGAGGATACTAGTTTGTCTTCTTGTAAGATGTTGGGAGGCAACAATGGTAATCCTATGCTACCAGTTTTCCTGGACGAAAATCGCTTCTCCTATCCGACAAATGCTTCAAATCAACTGCAGTTGTTTGGAAATGGTGAGATCTCTATGGTCTTTGTGTCTATTCTGTGTTCCAGTTAGAATTAATTTAGATTCTTTGGTTTTAATCATCTGAAAACCTTTGAAGCCCTCACATTGTAACTTAAATCTTTCTTCAGCATCAAATTTTCCCTTCCTAGAATTCCTTATATTTGGACTTGACTAATAAAAATTTTTAATATATGTTGCAGTACCAGCTGGATGTAATGTTGATCCAGTAAATTATTTTGGAACTGAGCATATCACTCCCATGCTACGGCCTAATAAACGAAGCAAGGAAATAGAAGATATCTCTAGACAGCAGAAGCTTCAGATTTCTTTGAAATATAATGTCTGTCAAGATGAAGCTGGTTCAGGTTTGGATCGCTCAGCTAGCATTCCAAACCCAAACCCTGTATCTACAGGGTTAAGGCTATCGTATGACGATGATGAACGCAACTCATCTGTTACTTCTGCCAGTGGAAGTATGACAGCAGCACCTTCAATCCTTTTCTCCCTAGGCGACAATGTTAGGACTGAGCTTGATAGGCAGAAGGAAGAGTTTGATCAGTACATCAAAATTCAGGTATTTATGTCTTCCAAGTACAAAAGTTCATATTTCTTAATGGCCATTTTATACTGTTGGTATTTGATGTCTTTCAGGAGCATAATTATATATTTTCCGAATCATGAATGAATATTTTGTTACTACTTTACATCTTAAACTACGTATATTGGTTCTTTTACTTTTCCTGAATCCATAGTATTACTCTGAAGCAGTAGATGAGCTTTATTTATGGATGATGGTTTGCTATTGTTATTTGCTCATGTAAATTAATGTTGGATGCTCATAAAACAGGAGGAGAACTTGGCAAAGGGGGTAAGGGACATGAAGCAGAGACATTTGGCTTCTTTCCTTAGCGCTATAGAGAAAGGTGTCAGCAAAAAGATACGTGAGAAAGACTTAGAAATTGAGAACATGAACCGTAAGAACCGAGAATTGGTTGAGAGAATAAAACAGGTGGCTGTAGAAGCCCAGAATTGGCACTACAGAGCAAAGTATAATGAGTCAGTTGTTAATGTGCTGAAGAGCAACCTCCAGCAAGCAATTTCACAGGGTGCTGACCAAGGGAAGGAGGGATTTGGAGACAGCGAAGTCGATGATGCGGCCTCATACATTGATCCAAATAACTACCTGACGATACCAGTCGGGCCCGTGAAATCTTTATCCAAGGATTACCTAGGCTTAAAGGAGCAAATGGCGGCTAGCAGAACATGCAAAGCATGTAGAACAAAGGAGGTCTCCATCTTGTTGATGCCTTGTAGGCACCTGTGTTTATGTAAGGACTGTGATGGGTTCATCAGTGTTTGCCCCGTATGTGAGTCAATGAAAACTGCTAGTTTCCAAGTGTACTTGTCCTAAATTATGAAGCAAGTAACTTAAAAAAGGAAAAATCATTCGCACTGTTGATATATAATATATGTGATTTTGTTCCTTGAAATCAAAACTTGTATGCGGAGTATCCAGCTAGTTATCTTCACGGAATAAGTTTAGGCTTCTGTTGGGTGTTTATTTCATTTTAATTGAATAAATTTGTCCATTCGCATAATAATAAGTTTATTCCAAGTGGCTTTAGTCTTTTCTTCACTTGTCATCTCCATATGCTCCCTATGATGCCTAGTTTTAAGAATTAAGATAAAGCACTCAAGGTTGCCATGGCACCACCACCCTACCAGAACCATATATTTCATGGGAAAGTTTAATAATTGTCATTTTTCATATTTCTTACGAACAAAGGCAGCTAATGGCATCCAGATCTACACTAATCTATCAATGTAATCGCTTACTACAAGAAATGAGCGAAGGCATGAAACTTCCTAATTGGAATTTTTGTTACAGGACGGCACAAAGAGTCAAGTTACTTTCAGGCCCAACAAGCTTCAGGCAAGCATTGGGCTTTCCAGGCCCGCTTTTGGGTCCATTGGCATGCTGCAACAACAGTTGCAAGTTTTCGCTTACTTGTTGAGTTGTTTCCATTTGCGGAGAATCTGAATGGCGAGTTGCTGACTTGAGAAGGTCACTGCAATATATACAGATTATACTAACAACTTACAATTATTATAAATAAATTAAAAAGAAAAAGAAAAAAAAAGGAGGTGTTATAGGAACCAGGATTAACATTCTGTAATCTGTATATACCATTCATATTAGGAGTTGCTATTGGTACCCTTCTGTCGTAAAAGATGCAAAGCACTGCAAACAAATTCAGGAATTGCACAATTAATAGCAAAAGAATTTCTACTTTGAAGAGTGCAAATGCAATCAAAAGCAAAGAATTTAATGAACAGCAGCATGAATACCTGCCCCAAAATACAATCTGTAGCAATGCAAATTAGCCATACTCAATTGAGTCAATCATCATTAATGATCACTTGGAAGGTTTTTTAAGTTTAGATAAAGCCACCACACGCAGTAGTCAATGGTATAAAGTTTCTGCAGGCACCCACATTGAGCTTGAAGGTTCCATTAATGAGGGTCTCACTTGGATGAGTGCATTATTTAGATGCATCGGACATGAGGCATTTGAAGCTCTGAGCTTTAGTAAATAGTAAGCAGCCAAATGAAATGCCATGCTAAGATGAAGTTCCAACTCAACTGGACTCCTGCCTACTTGCCTGTCCTCTTCTTCCCTTAAGTCCAAAGAGTAGGCACATTTCAGTTTCACACACAACTTCCCGTTACTTGTTTAAGGCCGCCAAAGATAGGAATCCTCACCAATATTAAAAACTCATGCATTATTGATACACATATAATACAGCCGCCAGATGTGACATATTGATTCTTTAATGGAATTGATATACCTTTTGCTACTTAATGCGAGCATGGAAAAATGAGTACAAATAAAGGTAAGAAAATATATTTTGATTATGACTTGCATGCGTTATATCGATGATGCAGATTCCAAGTTATGGCTTTTCTGAGTTGCTAAAGCCTAATGAAAAGGTAAGAAAATGTCGATTTTATCAGTTAATTCCAAAGTAAGAAATCCCACACCTATTGTTCAGCCAACCCATCAAATTTACTGCTAAAAGTTTCCACTTTTCTCTTATTGTTAAAGCTTCCCCTTGGTCTGTAATAAGTAAAGAGTGAAAAGCCAAAGTTAAATTATTTCATGTGGATGCAGTTCCTATTGCTAATGAAGACAAATAAAAGCATATGTTTATATCAACAACTTTAGTGACTAGTGACGGACTCTATGCACAATGTTAATGCAGAAGCCATCAAGGCATAAAAGTCAATGTTCAGCAGTGTTTGCCCATAAATAATGAAACCCAATATTCAAATGTGCACACCAACAAGATAACGACCTCGAAACAAAATTTTAAATCGTCTCACGTTTTACTCAATAACAATTAGCATTTATTTTGTTATTTAATTCCCACTTGACTTGCTTCATGAGCTGCATAGATGATAGATGTCATGTCCCCAATTATCACCCTTCAAAATTCTATAATACAATTATATAAGTCATACAAGAGAGTATCTTAAATATAGTTATTTTATGTGATTCAAATAAATTTAAGAGTGAAGAATTTATATTCTCGTAGAAAAAAGATTAATCTGTTAATATTTAAGAGTAAAAAATCATATATATAGCCTGTGATAATTGTATTGTAAATATTTTTTTTCACTATATAAAGAATTATAAATACTGTTGAATGTGATTGTATAATATATGAAATCGTATGGTAAAAAGAATCATAGATCATAGCCTCAAATATGGTCTTCCTCCCAAGTCTCAATCAAATAAATGGAAAAATGATCAATTGTTGCTTGTTGCTAAATACAAATTTTAAAGATTTTATGGACAGTTGGGATGCATGGGGAAGATGAACACTTCATTGTGACTTGCAAAACTGAGTCAACCATAGAGAGCTGCTGTACAGTGTTGACCAAGGGCTAATCTTTGACTGGGGTTGGTAGTATCACTTAAAAAATGGAAAGCTCGGTTTTAGTCCTAATAAACTTTCACATATAAATATTAATCATATTATAGACTAAAAAGTGATTAGCTTTTTTTTTTTTTTTTTCTGATAAACAAGGGAAAGCAATTTAATTCATAGTTTAAACATCCCTCATAGCCGCTTGAAATTGGTTTATCACAGAATCAGACGCAACTACATATGATTTAGTTCATATGTTGACAGCGACTAAATGGATATAATATATTTGAGAAAATAAATCTATTATTTATTCAACGATGGAACAGTGTAAATCTCAATTATACGAATGAGTGCTCCTGAATTTTATTCTGTTAATTTGTTGATTAAAATTTAAATCTAATAAATTGATTTCATTAAATTAACAATTAGCAAAATAATGTCCTTGTGTGCCAAAAACAATCACGTCCTTGCCTGGAAAGAATTTAACTATTTTCTAAGTGGTTGGTTTTATTTGAATAAAATAGCAAAGAAACCATATACATAATGGAAATATCAAATATGGAATCGCGACTTCTACTTTCATGGAGTAGTTAGCCACTCTCCATGCATCGTCTAAAATTAAAGACCAAAATGCCCACTCATCTGTTTTTAAATGAATAATTTAATACAATATGAAAAACAAAAACAACAAAATTGTGACCACCATGCGATGGCCATCCTTGTTCGGCACCATGATCTTGACTTCGGTGTCATCAAAGTAGAATACTAAAATATGTTGATTATCGAAATGTAATGAGAGATCAACATTCTTTTTTGTATGTGGATTAATCCTATTTAATTTTAGTTAATTCGATATCAATCACTCATTAACATTTTTTTACTGAACAACTATCTTTTTTATTGGACAAAAAAATAATGCAAAAAATGCACACAAATTTTATTTTTTATTTTTTATTTTTGAATTAGGGGAGAGAGAATCAAATTTGTATAATTCTACGACTCTTTTAATTAAACTATTCCATAATTGAAAAAAAAAAAAACACAATTTAATCTTAATTAGAAACGAAATCCATACAATTTAGTCTCTCCAACAAAAATTTTAAAAGATTGTTAAAATATTTGCAAATTTCATAAATTTTATGGATCACTTTCATAAAATTCACCAAAATTTTAAGTAAGGACAAAAAATCCGCACCCTTTTTGTTTTGTATAGAAAAAACGATACAAGTCGGAACCATTTGAAGTTCCCCTTTTTGGACCAGAGTATGTACTTTGACACTGATACTCAGAAAGTACAAGAGGTCAACGGTGATGTATAGGGCGAGAGCATCAAAGAGCTGTAGGTCGCGAGGCAGGTTATGAACCCCCACCAGAAAACTACAAAAGCCTGTGGTTGGGTTGAATACCTGGTCTAAAACGGTAGGTGCCACATGTGTTTGTTAAATTGTTAGTGTACATCTCATAAATTGCCGCTAATAATAATATTCGCACCAACCAACCTACCCTTGTAAAAAAACCACAAAAAAGAAAAAGAAAATACCGTTTGCATTTGGTAGCTATAAATAGAAGAACCTATTGGCACAAGCATTTCAGTTGTGAGTAGCTCTTCGCATCTACCTACCTAACTCGAAAAACTCTTACGCTCTAGTCTTCTCTTCTCTGCTTCTCTTTCGTTCAACGGTACGTTGCATTTCTGATTTCTCAAAACTAAATTGTCAAATGAGAAAAAGAAAAATTTGGATCTTTCATATTGATTTTGATTTTCTGTGAATGTTGTGGTGGTGGAAAAAGCAGGTGAGAAATGGCACGCAAGAAGATCCGAGAGTACGACTCCAAGAGATTGTTGAAGGAACACTTCAAGAGGTTGTCTGGCCGTGAATTGCCGATTAAATCAGCCCAAGTGAGTCTTTCTTTCTTATCTGTCTGAAAGCGTTTAGATCTTCCCAACAAAATTCAGCTTCTTCGTGTCATTGTTTCACATGTGTACAACTGAAGAGATCATGTGGTTTAAATCTCGGTTATGGTGTATATGGTTTGATTCGTAGATCTAATGACCGCAATGAACTTGTTCGAGATGGTTTTAATTTACCATTTGGAAGAGTTTGCGGAGTGATCTGCAACTGATCTCACATTTTTTTATAGCCTTAATTGGATTGTTAAAGATTCAACAAATCTGTTTGTTTGATACTGAGTTAAGAAGTTACTTTTGATGTTGCTGAACATAAATTATGTTGGAAATTTTAATTCAATGATGGGGTTTTTTTTATTTTATCGCTCGTGCCTTAGATTACCGAATCAACCGACTTGAATGAGCTACTTGAGAAGGAATCTTGGCTTTTATCTTCCAGACTTGTTGTGAAACCTGACATGTTGTTTGGAAAGCGTGGGAAGAGTGGTTTGGTTGCCTTGAATCTAGATTTTGCTCAAGTTGCCACCTTTGTGAAGGAGCGCCTAGGCAAAGAGGTGGAGATGGGTGGCTGCAAAGGACCCATAACAACATTCATTGTTGAGCCCTTCATTCCTCACAATGAAGAGTTTTACCTTAATATTGTCTCAGAGCGACTTGGGAATAGCGTAAGCTTCTCTGAATGTGGAGGAATTGACATTGAGGAGAACTGGGATAAGGTACTTTCAGATGTCAACTTGCTACCCAATACTCATTCAAAAGCTCCTCTTTTTTGAATCCTAAAATGCATCTTCTATCAGCTTTTTCAGTCTCTCAAATCAATTTATCTTAACACTTCATATATTACACTTCATACAGGTTAAGACCATATTTGTCCCAACAGGAGTATCTTTTACATCAGAAGTATCTGCTCCACTTGTTGCAACCCTTCCCTTGGAGGTAAGTCCTGTCTTCTCAGTAATATGGTATACTGGTTTTTCATTAGGGTTTTGTAGGAATTCATTGTTCAGCATTGTTTGAGCATTAGGGTTCCATTTCTAGATTTCAATATCTCATTTATTTCTGACCAGGAATAAGCAAATAAGTTACTTGACTTCGCTTAATTTATTACTGGTTTGGTGCAATCACATGCTATATATGTCTGTTCAGTTCAGTTCATTTGGTTGAAATTGGAAATCACTGACAACTATTATTCTTGAATTTAGATCAAAGGAGAACTTGAGGAGTTTATCAAAGTCATTTTTGCTCTATTTCAAGGTGTGTTATAAAAATTCTTTGACCATTCCACTTCATATTAGTGTTGTAAGAACAACTTTGCTAATTATTAGTATGTTCCAGATCTGGACTTCACTTTTCTGGAGATGAATCCATTCGCATTGGTTGAAGGAAAGCCATATCCTTTGGATATGAGAGGCGAGCTGGATGACACTGCCGCTTTCAAGAACTTCAAAAAGTACATTCATTTCTTTAGTTAGTATTACCTTCTCTGTTTGCAATATATTGTCCAAACTATTGATGCAATCTAATGTTACTAGTGTTTTAGTTTCCCACTTTGAATACCACCTTACATGATTTAATTGTTTCAGGTGGGGGAATATTGAATTTCCAATGCCATTTGGAAGAGTTATGAGTGATACAGAAAAATTTATTCATGGGCTAGATGAAAAGGTACAAACAGATGCCAAACTTTGATATGGGATCATTCTATTCATCAGTGGCCTTTTCCTAGGAAGATTTGAATCATATGCATTTATATTTTCTTTTAATACTCATAAGGAAATACCCTTCATGTTTCTGGACTTTCAAATCCGTGGTTGTTATTAAGGAAATAAAATTATGTGGTCCTGGGACCTAGTTTGCATTGAAACTTTTACAAGTCTGCTGATTCCTGGTCTGACCAATGATTCTATTTTTATTTTTCTCATTATCTATCATGAAAGGTGGGATTCCTGCTGTTACTGTTTATGAATGTTTACTAGGAATGCATTCCATAATTGAGAGTTTTCTAATCTTTGAGAAATTAGACCCCCTTTTTCTTTTCCAGTCACTGGTTTGCATATCATAGGTCTGAAAGTGGAGATCTGACCCGTAAGTTTATTTTTCATTTGCTTGCAGACAAGTTCATCTTTGAAATTCACAGTTCTGAACCCAAAGGGACGAATTTGGACTATGGTAGCCGGAGGAGGTGCAAGTGTCATCTATGCAGACACGGTGCGGTTACCTAAGATTCAGAAATTTAACTGGATATGAACCCTGTTACTTTTCAAACCTTTGTTTTTCCTTGCATTTGTAGCTCATACCCAAAATATTATTCCTTGGTCAGGTTGGAGATCTTGGCTATGCTAATGAGCTTGGAAACTATGCTGAATATAGTGGAGCACCCAATGAAGAGGAGGTATTGCAGTATGCCAGAGTTGTGATTGACGTAAGTTCTTTATCTTCACTCTTAGTATAGTATTACCATATCCATTGTAGATTAGAAAGATGTTTTCATATTTCACCTGCAACTTTTTTCCTTTCACAAAATACAAATATCAGGCAACACATGCCTATGCAGCTCAGACTTTGGTTAATATAAAATTATAAATAAATAAATCTTATTCCTTCTACAGTGTGCAACTTCTGATCCGGATGGCCGTAAGAGAGCTCTTGTAATTGGAGGAGGAATAGCTAACTTTACTGATGTGGCTGCAACATTCAATGGCATTATTCGAGCCTTGAAGGAGAAGGTGAGCTTATTCTTCGAGGCTAAACCTTAACTTTATCTGACCTTTCTAGGTAAAACTGACAATGACATATTTGATTACTCAGGAATCAATGCTTAAAGCCTCAAGGATGCATCTTTATGTCAGGAGAGGAGGTCCCAACTACCAGAGGGGCCTTGCAAAAATGCGGGCACTTGCAGAGGAAATTGGCATCCCTATTGAGGTACCAATATTTTCTGAAATCTTTCTTGATTAAGCAAACATGCAAAACTGATACTTAAAATGCCTTTCCAAAGTACTTCTCTGAGACTTGCTCTTCTCTTTCTGTGTACTCTTATAGGTCTATGGTCCTGAAGCAACAATGACTGGCATTTGCAAACAGGCAATTCAGTGCATCACAGCTGCTGCATAAGTTATTCTTGCAATTGCGCTCTCCTTCTCTTTCTTTTCTTTTCTTTTCTTTTGTGGCGAGTTTCATGTGTCCATCAAATATTTGTACCAATTTCGTTCTATCAAAAACCTCAGCGAAGTTAATGTAGTTGTACGTGCTAATGGGTAATGGTAGCGGGATTGTACTCTGTGACCTTATTACCTTAATAAGAATCTTACATTTGGTATTCCTTTCTCCGCATATTGGGAGCCTTATTTCTATCAAAAATGAAAAAGACTCGGCAAAGCTGAAATGTGTATCGAAATGCTAATGGGCTGCAGATAACAAGAAAAATAATAGTTGGCTGCTAAAAATGGTGGCCAGTAGAGGAAGGATCACTGGAAACTCCTTCCCAATCCTGCCGCCCTAGCCCAATCATTATATTTGGGCATGAAGTTGATATTTAATGGGCCTCTTCTCTTTTTTCCAATGGCCTTATACTATAGCCCGTTATGGGTTTGGGTTCTTTTTTTTCTTTTTTTTTTGGTCAGATATGGGTTTGGGTTCAAATCAACAGTCGATCATCAAAAGTAATTAAGCCGAGTGCCATTTTTAAGAAGGCATAGAAGTGCAGGGTGATTTTCCCATCGAAGATCAACCTTGAAACGTACGGCTTATAATTTGACCAAAAGTTGTTTGAAGGATGAGAGCTATTCCGATTCCACCGTCAAAAACTTGTGATACAAGTTAATAAGACAAATAAGTTGGTTTTCAATTAATTGGAAACCCTTTTGTGGAGTTGAAGTTCTTCTGTTAATAATAAAGGAAACCCCACTTAAATACATGGTTTCTATATTCCATATTCCATTTTGACGTGCCTTTGGATGCTCAGCGATATTGTCATCATTGACGGGATCTAAAAAGTTCCGTGATGATAAATTTGGGTGTGATTCACCATACAAAAAAGATACTAGCAAAACAAATCATCAAGTTTTGGAGAAATTATTGTGTATAATAATTTGATCATCCTTCCAATGTTACATAAAACGCTTCATCTTAACAAAAAGATTAGGAACAGTAAATCACACATAACCAATAATGATTTCTTATCTACTTTCAAAGCAAACCCACAAATTTAAAAATCTTTAAATATTAGTCAAAAGTTGAATCTTTTAATTAATTAAAAACATTTTAAAGTCTAACATAAAAAAAGGGTGATTTTTTTTAAAGCCCATTTCAAAAAATTTACTATTTATCCGGCTCAGGCGCTACAGTGAATTACTGTATCAGCCCACTTTTTAAAAAAACCATTACTGTAGTCTACAGTACTTTTGAGAATTGTTATTGTCTAATAGTAACAATTCATATTTTGCAAAAAACTTAAAAATAAAGTAACTTATACAAATCTTATCTTTTTTTTTTTGTAAATAAACACATCAAAAATAGCATAAAAACTTTTTTGTTTTTGTTTTTCATATCTAAAAAATTATTATTATTGGACAGTAACAACCAACTTATTGTTACTGTCATTCAGTAGGAATCACTTTATTGCTATGCTGTAGCTGTAGCAATTACCTTATTGCTACGGTCATGCTGTAGCTGTAGCAATTACCTTATTGCTACTGTCATGCTGTAGCAATTACCTTATTGCTACTGTCGTGCAGTAATAATTACCTTATTGTTACTTTTAGACAATAACAATTACTTAACAGAATGAACTAAAAAACCCAAAATAAAACGAGACCCTTATTATATCAAACAAGTTCATCAAGTAAAACAAAGAATACTAGTAGTGACTAACCATAAACAAGTGTTCAAATTACATTCTTGCCCAGATCTTCATCAGTATGTGTGAAGTCCTCACTGATGTTTAAAAGAGAATCCAACATATACATCATTCGTTGTGATATAATCATTAGCTTTATTAGATTACAATCTTTGAATAATGAAGTAGCAAAAGAAGTCCATCATTTTACGGAAGTGATTGATCAAGAGGCGCCTTATGCCTTAGGGGTCAATCCTTTTAATTAAGCACAGGAAAATAGTCCCCCAAGTTTGGTTTCCCAGCCTCTTCCATTATAGCCCACACGAGCTCCTTGAACTCTCTTGTTGTTTCGCTACTCGAATCTGCCAAATATCCACAGAGAAGATGGTAGGCGATAGCAGATTGAGCGAAATTTGGAAAGCAGCCCAAAATATATATTCGTAGCCTTAACCTTTACCATGCTTTTGTGAACATGAGCTATGAGCTCTTGCACTTTCACCCAATGGCTGCCTTGGTTGGCATCAAGAATCTTAGTGGTGAACACAGAGTAAGGAGAGAGAAATGAGAGGGGAGTAGGAGAGACATGAAGAGAGAGACGGAGTGAGAGACGGAAAAGTAATGAAAAATTAAAAGTGGGCCGGACGAAAATAAGCTGGAGTGGTTGGAATATTCAATTAAATAGGTGGGTCTTAAAAGGAAATAAGAGTCTAAAACTGGACTTTATAATCATTTACTTTAAAAAAAAAGGGTTAATTTCCAAATCTTGATTCCACAACATAGCGAACAATTGTTATATATCACTTGTAACATCACGTGACATGATAACGTAGCGTTACTAATTTATTTAAATTATAATACGTTTACAATTTTAAGATATTTAAGTAGATTAATAACACTACGTCATCATACCATAAGTGTTACGATGTCATACAATAATATATTTCTCCAAAATTGCAATACTATCTTGTACTAAACTTTAATTTGTCTTTAGAGATGGATTATAGT